>JAEMUL010000229.1:0-10457 GCA_034510155.1 Eucriotettix oculatus | reverse complement strand
GTAT
Source organism: Eucriotettix oculatus (assembly GCA_034510155.1). Taxonomy (NCBI): domain Eukaryota; kingdom Metazoa; phylum Arthropoda; class Insecta; order Orthoptera; family Tetrigidae; genus Eucriotettix; species Eucriotettix oculatus. The sequence continues at coordinate 10,453 of JAEMUL010000229.1, read as the reverse complement.
AAATTCCTCTCGAGTTTCCAACCCGGTCAAAGATTTTAACAGTGACGTTTCGATGGCTTGCTCTGCCATCATCTTCAGACTGAAGTGTCAAATTCGGTGAGTGTAGGCATTTATATAGTCTGAGGCAAGTCTGTGCAAGCACAAACCGCCTGTGATTGGCTAGATGTGGACGCGGGAGCGAAGGCGTCTCCCATTGGTCCACTTGCTTAGTCATGCTCTAGTCCCTCGTGGCTGCGGTCACGTGGCCCGTCTCCGCTGCATCTAGGGTCCCGTGACTCAGCTCCGCGTTCCTCCGGTGAAACAATGGGTTCCAAGTCAGGCTCAGGCTCATTTGGAATCCAGAATCCCTATTCAGTAAATTCTCACTGGACCTGATGTTTATTGCCTCCAAAATATCTTATCGAAAGCTATTTTATGGCCCGTGAACAAGGCATGTTCGGCAATAGCTGACTTATTGGGTTGTTTTAATCGTAGATGTCTATTATGCTCTTTTATTCTTTCATCTACGGTTCTGATTGTTTGTCCTATGTATTTACTGCCACAGTCGCAAGGTATTTCATAAATACCAGGGGTCTTTAGGCCTACATCGTCTTTTACATTCCTGAGCATGTCTTTAATTTTACGTTGTGTTATGAGTAAGAGTGGAAAGCACAGCCCTTTTGTGAGCCGGGTGGTGGAAACTGTTAGCGTGTAGGTAAAGGTCCGTATGAGTCGGCTTACGGTACACGCTGTGTCCCAGGCGTCCATCCGGTCTTCTGTGTATCAGGATGTCGAGAAAAGGTAGCATTCCTTCCTTTATTTAGTATAACATGACATGACTTGTATGGATGCATTCTGTATAACGACTGTTCGCACATTCGAATTGTCAACGGGTCCTCCCCACTCTCGCGTCAGATGGTGGCGCTTTCTGGAGGCGGCGCCACGAACGAAACGTTCTAACGAACGAACACAACAGAAACATTTAAAGAAACCAATTCTTCAATGCATGAGATCAACATATTAAATGTAAATTACTTATTTTCTTCTAAGAGATTAGGAAGTTTTAAAAAATATAATTTTTTAAGAGAATCATTTACTGCATAAATATTACATCTTAGTTTTGATTAGAAAATAATTGCTTTGGTTACACAAAATTACAATTATTTTTCTGTCACTCATCCACCTATTTATAGTGTATCCCAAAAATGCACACACTCCTTGTACATATCACTCTGAATGCTGAGATCTGATCCATTATACAAATAGTAGCAGTTTTCTTCACTGACTGGGGACCACTCTATCTCAGCATCAGCATATGTTGGATTTCTATAAACAAATTTTTACTTTAATAATTATTTTTAGGAAAGGCAATTTATTGTAGTATGCATTAGTAAAATATATTTTAATTTCTAAATATTGTATGCTAATTGAAGATAAGAAACACACCAATTAATCTATACCAGTTAATAACATTCAAGTGTCTGTATCATAATCATAAATAGGTGATACTGTGCTTTTTATATCTTTATGGAAATTCTGTACCTGTTGTTTCATTTTTAGAGCAAAGTAAGAACTACTTTGGTGCGAACAAAGTTACAGGGGTTAGCTAATAATACATAGATTAAGTTAATCTAATTTTAGCCAGTGCTGTATATGTGGTTTTAATACTGATAAAAAATGCATTAATAATAAGATTGATAAAGTGTAAAACACCCTTCAGATTAAATTTTTATTATCAGTAGGAAACTTTCGACATTGTCATTTTCAACCCCTTGAAATTATGTGTATATTTAAAAACAAGACATGACTGATGTTGATTGTTTTTAAATATACACATAATTTCAAGGGGTTGAAAATGACAAGGCCGAAAGCTTGTGGCATATTCTCTTAATTTGTTGGGCACCACAGTGGATGCCCTTGTTGCCATTTTGTATAAGGGAGGGGAGTTAAATGATTATTAGAATGATTTAAAGAATATAAAAATTTATTTTAAAGCAAATCTTGGCGGACCGATCCTACTCAATTATCTATATATTCTGTTCTACCACTGGCTAATCAGCTATGAAATCTTAAAATCTCAGGTTGACTTTGGGATAAATTTGGTCTGGAAAAATTATGGATTTATGATGTCTATAACTATGAGAATGTTAAGCACTACCATGAGTGGAACTTATCTGTTGTTTCCCCTTGGCGAAGTTGTATAGTCAGCTTGTTTGATAATCTCATGGCCCCTGACGGCTTCTGTGGTTTGCCAGCGAATGATGGCATCTGCTCTCTGTAGTGTCATTGACTGTTGTCTTAAAAGTTTTTCCAGTAACTGCCTGTCATCTCCGCTTTCATGCCCTTTTTATCAATTTTGGGGCAGTCGCACTTCTTAAACTTTCCATAGCCAGAGCATCTGTTTTGTTCTCCCTCAGGGGTGTGTCAAACATGTTTCACATTGGTCACCCTCATGCGTCCAAAGATTCTTAAGAGGCCCGGCGTCATAGGGGGTCCGTTCTTTACCCTTGCATTACGATTCTGCAGGCCTGTCATTTACTTCCCCCAGATTTTCAACCCTGGGGTCTGGACCTTCCTTACTTAGCATCTCATGGTGACTCACTTGATTCACTGTATAAAACTCAGTTTTAATTAAGTGCACCTATACTTGAAAACATGCTACAAGCTTCCTACTGATAATAAAAATTTAATCAGAAGGCTGTTTTTGGTTGTCTCAACACTTAAATAAAACAAATTTTATACTGTAGGAAAATATTTCTGTGATGGCTATCACAGTCAAATTCAAGGATTCATGTTTAAAAATGCCAGTTCTGAATAACATTGGGTCTGTAATGGTGACATAATCTTTCTGCACCAACTATATGTTGTATCAGAACAAAGAGTTTAGTTATTACAACAGCACTATTTTAATTAATGGTAAGCTTTGATATTATTGGAATAAATATATTCTTTTCTAATTGTTTCATGTTAATAAATTTTCTGTAGAATAAACTTACCCAGTTTTTGCAAAAATTGTCCACATTCTTGTGATTCTTTTAATTGCCTTATCTTCAAGTGTGTCTGGTAGCACCTTAATTACTATGGAAGCAATTTACCACATGTAACCTGACAAAAACCTGCAATTTTCAGAGAAATATACAGCAATAAGATGTTTTGTAATACCTGGAAGAAGAAATGTTTGAAACAATAAGTTTAGCAATTTCATTTCCAAATGCAGCACTTCATAGAATTTATTTATATAATTTATTGTAAACATTTTCAAAATGGGAATAATAAAAATTGTTTGTGATATGAACCTTGGATATCAATTATTAATTATACCTGGCAATCAATCAGCAGCTATGAACCTCTTGTAACAATTCCGTTTCCCATCTACGTCAAACTGAAATACTCAGGTTCTGAGAGGAGTGAATTTTATCAGCTGTTATTTCTGGATATATAAATACCATATCAGATTTGATCTGGAATAAAAGTATTGGAATTTAGATTTATAATATAATTTTCATGTTCTTTGTAGCACACCAGTATGCCAATATTTCATGATTCAGACAAAAGTAAGGCACTTTACATCAATTTTGAAACATATTTCTTCATTGAATGAACTAATCACAATGCTTCATATAAAGGTTGGGCCAATTAACATTGCCAAAAACATGCATGGCAGCAGTATAACATTGCTTTGCTATGTGACAGCCAACCTTGTGATCACAACAGGGGACACACAAATGACTGGCTACCACAACATTTATTTATTTTTTAATCCCATAAATTTTGCTTTTGAATATTAAATGTTAAAACTAATCAGAGATTTTATTAGTCAGTTCGGTTTAAACACTTTTCTCAAACCATTTGGAGAAGGTATATTGGGTAGGAAGTGTTGTGGATTAACAAGTATTTGCAAAAGTAAACAATTTAATAGCAAAGAAATACACCGTGAAGCATACTGGTTGACTACATCTTTAGAACTGATTGAGCATGCCAACATACATGAGTTCCACAAGTATCCACCAGATGTAAATGCAGAGAATGTACTATTTACAATAAGAACACATCATCTACCCCCTAAAAGGAGATTACCAAAAAAATTGAGAAGGAAGGATTTAACATTTAACAGTTTTTATTTATAATTTGGTCCCTTCTTCCAAACGGCTGTCTCTAATAGGAGTTCTTGTACAGGAGCACAAGCATCTGCTCCAATATCTGCAGCTTCGCCGGTTTTAGCAGAAAAACCTTGGTAGTTTTAATTGGAAAACAGGTTTTGGCTGGAGACTTTAAAGTTTGGATGATTTAATTTAAGTTTAGTGTCTCTTAGCAGAAGTTGTTAGAATGGCGTTTCCAAATAACACCTGGAGCAACTTCAACTGAATAAGTGACTGGAGAAAGGATTTTACAATATCCTGCCATCTTTCCTCCCCCCTATAATCACAGGCTAAAACAAGGGCATGTAGTTTAAATGAATGCTTAGGTCTAGATTCATTTTGAATAAATGAAGGAGAGTAAGGCATTCTCTACCATACATAGCTACAAAGGGAGACACTCATGTGGTTGCATGGGGAGTTGAGCATTAGGCAGTGAGGAAGACTGCCAGTGTTTGTTCTCAGTCACCATGCTTTTTAATAACCTTAAATGTTGAAATGAAACATTCAACAGCTCCATTAGTTACCCAGTGTGGTATAGTGAGGAAAAGGCTTGGCGAATACCATTTTTCAGTAGGAAGTCGTGACATTGGAAGGAAGCAAACTGTGGCCCATTATCAGAATGAATTGAACCATCCTGAAAGCACCTTAAAAGCTGTTGAATCTGTAGTGGAGTCTAGATTAGTAATCTCTGTCCACATAAGATTTATTTGCAGTGGTTTCTCATGGGACAGGCATGTTCATATTGGAGAAAGTTCATCTTTGCGAGAAGCAATTCCTATTGCAGTTACTTCAAATCCAAAGAAGGGAATAGAGGGGCACAGAAAATTGCACTTAGGTCTGTTAAATCTTAAATGATGTTTTTGTCCCACTGGAAATATTCCATGAAGGGTTGAAATATTTGAAGAACCATTAGGATCTGCAACAGGAATATCATCAAAAAATGGAAAATACCGACGTATAGAACGAAAAAGTTCACTAACCACTCGCTGAAATAAGATTGAGGCAACAGAAATTCCATAAGCAAGGCGTTTTACTGAGACATTGCCAAATGAAGTAGATAATGCAATTAATTTGCTACTTTCATCATCCAAAAGAATTTTGTTGAAGCCCATTATGAAGATCTAAATTGGAGAACACAGTACAACAAGCTAATCTCTCCAAATAATCCTCGAATAGTGGAATAGGGTGACGATCAACTACTAAGAATTTGTTGATTATTCTATTAAACTGCCCGGCAGTTCTATCGGGTCCATAGGGCTTAATCACAGGAATGGCCGAAAGTGGCGCAAGAAACCCTGTTTCTAACATTGTATCTAACTCTGCTTTATATTTTTCTCTCAATGCAAAAAGTACATTGTTGTGAAGCAACCGTATAGGAGTTGCACCATCATGTAAGGATAAATGCACTGCAACATCACAAAAACCAATTTCATTTTGAAAAATATCACCGAATTCCGAATTCATAGAACTGAGGGCACTGAACATTTGAGGACTCGATTTGAACCGAATTTACTTCATTACATATACTGTTGTAAAACATGGACTTGGTTGAATTCATAAAGCCAGTCTCTCCCCATCAAAATAGCAGTACCCCCGCGAATTACATGAATAAATAATTTGAACCTTCTCCCTTCAGGGAAATACTCTAGAACTTGTAATGGACTATTTGCACTCAATGCGTATTTCGATGGTAAAAGGAAGTAATCTCACAATGTAGTTTATAAAATGATTCTGGAATGATGGTAAAGGTTGATCCAGAGTCGACCTCGAAGGTAACGAGGGATTTAAGGGAGGTAGCTTAGGATGCAGACTCTCTCTCCCGGAACCCTGTCGACGAAGAACCGAACACTGAGATTCTGGATTGTCGTAACTCTTTGACAGATATTCCTGTGGAACAGAGAAAGGATCCGAAGCTGAATGAGATTATATGAGCTTTGAATTCTTCCCGAGGTGTGAAAGGGGACTTCGAAATAATTAACAATGTATTACAGAAGAAAAATTACGACTCATCGGGAAGATGATGGTTGCTAGTCATCCCAAGCAACTACGTCTAGAAATTCTGCGGCAGTTCCACGACGCAACCACCGCTGGTCATCTAGGAGTCGTCAGGACGTATGATAGAATCCGTCGGCGATTTTATTGGCCGCGATAACTTAAGGACACTATATAAGTCACTGCAGAGAGTGTCAGAGAAGAAAGACAATTCCGCAACGACCACCTGGGCGACTACACCGATCCCTCCGGCCGACGCACCATTTCAACGCATCAGAATTGACCTGCTCGGAAGATTTCCAACATAATCCCGGGGAAACAAGTGGATTATTGTCTGCACCGATTACTTAACTCGGTTTGCCGTCACAAAAACCGTAGCATCGGCGGATGCTTTCGAGATCGCCAGCTTCGTCGTTGAAGAAATAATATTTAGGCATGGAGCTCCAAGAACCATAATCACAGACCGAGGGACGGTATTCCAGTCTAGACTAATACATGAGATAAATAGACGCACCGAATGACGACTGCTTACCATCCTCAAACCAACGGGTTAAATAAAACAAGGCCGACATGTTGTCCATGTACACCGACGTCGATCTTACATTCATGATGTTCGCCTACAACACCGCCAACAAAGAAACAACGGGATTCACACAATTTTTTCTGGTTCACGGTCGCGAGGCAGAAACGACAATGGAAACGATATTACCTTTCAATCCCGACGATGTGAATGGCCCTTACATTGGTCACTTAGTAACGAGGTCCGAAGAATCCCGACAACTAGCCCGCATACGTACGTTCCAAGCTCAAGAGAAGGACCGACAACGATACGACGCAAGACATCGTCCAGTTCTGTACCAGCCAGGGGATCTAGTCTGCATCTTGACTCCTATTCCCAAAGTCGACCTCTCGGAAAAGCTCCTCAAACTGTACTTTGGTTCCTACCGTGTGTTACGACGTTTATCCGACGTCACATATGAAGTCGAAGATTACGATCCTAATTCGAGTCGTAGAAAGAGCCGCGGCACCGTTCACGTACTGAGGATGAAGCCGTATCAGGAACCCGACGCTCAAAGGGAGGTTCTAGACCAAACGCGACCCGACGACGACGCGGAATTTTACATTGACGAAGATGGAACAATGACGACTGCCAGCCCAAGACCAGGAAGAACTGAATCACCTTACATCGGGCTAACGACGAGATCTAGAGGTTGCAGGGCGGCTCAGAACTAACAGCGAGACGCTGATTTTCCAAAAGAGGGATAGCTGAGGGGTATCAAGCTGGACTGCAGAAATGGAAACTCCGGTTCGAGTCCCACCCGACTCATCCATTTTTATTTGTTTACTTTATCTTTAATTTCCAGTATTTTCTGTTTCGAGAATGTTCTGCTTCTGGAATATTCCATGTATGTATAAATTGGACTGATTCCAAATCGACTTATCTTGCTTTGTACAGCACTTGGCCGTTGAATAAACGCATATAACATCTAAGTGTTCGTGTTATTCAATCTCACGATCTCTCAGAAACGTGACAATATTTTATATTATCTATACCAAAAATAAAATTGAACTACCTTTCTACCTGAAAGTTTGTTTCGAATATACTCCGAAATAGCTCTGCGGATTTCAACGAAACTTGGAAGGATTAAATTTTAACGTAAATTTTTTAAGCATTTTGGCAGCATGAGATATGGCGAGCATTCTCACTCCATCTATTGTTGTAACTGGAGTTTCATTTTTAATAGTTTAATATTATGATAAAATATCTGCGGCAAATGACGCACCGTTAGTAGTGGGCGTGGCGTATTCAGGTCGGGAGGTGCCAAATCTTGACGTATTACACTCCTCTTTACGGGGCAATTTAAAAAGTGTATTACATATTTCATGTTTATATACGAGATGAATTAAAAAATATAGTATTGATTTAATTAAAGTCTAGTCCATATGGAACGTGGCATGGCACTTCTGGCCCCAATGCCACAATCCAGTTTAGTCTTTGCGGTTGTCCAAAGCATTGCAATGCAGATAATATATTATTTAAATTGTAAATATATCAAATTATGAAACAACTTTTGACATTTATTACAAGAAAAAATTAAGGACAAACGTGTCGTAAACATGTACAATATTATCAAAAGACCGACGATGGTGAGGCTTCTTCAGATGCTAGACCAGGAACAACCAGACTTCCTCTGGCCTGCATCGCGAAGACTTCCTCCCTCCTCGGGTCACGCCATCTTTCTACTCTGAAATACTGCATAAATATGTTAAGCATCACATGCATTTCTACTTTGATACTGTTGTAATTTGATGTAAGTTGGTCCTTCCCTTGAAGTCCTGCAGGACACGCGTGGTGCGTTTTATCTCGGAAATCATTTATCTGTGTTTCCGCGAGACTTCAAAAACAGGCAGTGATTTTACAAAAGATTTTTATACAGCCAATGTTACGCATATTACATGTTAAGTAACAATTTTAAAACTGTAATTTGCATTGTCCACAGAAAGAAAAGAAAGAAATTTCTATTAATACGACGAGACGATATGTTTAGGAATGTGAATATGTTTTGTGACGGGAAATGGGGCAAGGGGTTTGTCTCGTCTCCACTGCAAATATCTGATGTGTCGTCGGATTCGTCGATGTCCGAGACATCGTCGATGGGAAACATCAACGGAACTTTGCAATTCTGTATTTCTTCCCTCGTGAACAAGGGTCGTGGAGGAAGTTTAGGAGCTGCTGGAGGCTGCGACTCGACAACAGTCTTCAGGGCTGTCGAAACAGAAACGACGCAACACAGTTTAGGATATAAATCCTTGGCAAACTCACCTGTACGTGTGTGTCTTTCTTCCTTTCTCCCTCAACTTTCGGTCTCTTTCGCTCTCTAATCGCAATGCCACGTCTACAGCGCAGATTCTTCAAGTGAAGTGTTACTAGGTAACGGAAGTATTGTCGACCATACAGAAAATTCCTCAACAATGTTTATGTTTAATTCTGTAACGCAATTTAATTTCAAATAAGATTAAGAAACTTTTTTGTAAACAATTTTAGAAATGATAAATAATAGTACGGAATGTTACTTAAATACAAATTATTCCATGATAAATTCTTTAAATTCATTACAAAGGTAAATAAATTGATGGAAAATACTTTGGTAAATATCGATTTTATTAAAAAATCTGTACAAATTAAAAGGGAAAACTTACTTAATGACAAATGTTTCAGTGATAAAGAATTTAAATTGATTAAAAACTCGGCAATTAAAAGGAAATTAAATTTATTCAAATGTATATATAATAAAAGGGAAAACTTTTACTTAATTATAAATGTTTCAATAATATAGTCTGTTATTTAATATATTTCGTAGTTGTATTAAAAGAACGGAAAACGGTTAAATCTTTTAAATTAATTAAAAAGTCAATAACGTGATGGAAAATGTTTTACTAAATTTCAATTTATTCAAATCATTATGAAGTGAAGGGAAAACTGTTACAAATATTTCAATTATAAATTGTTTAACTTCATTAAAAATTCTATAATAATGGAAAGAAGAATTTCTTTTTTATCTTTACAAAATGAAGGGAAAACTGTTACTTAATTACAAAAGTTTTGAAGATAAATTGAAGGTAAATCTTTCACTGAATTAAAATTTTTCCAGGGATTGAGTTGTAACAATTATCTGAAAGCTACATATAGTGAAGGTAGAACTGTTACTAAATTAAAAATGTTTATTTGATAAAGTCCATAAACTGATTGGAAAACAGTAGTCTGATAAAGTGTTGAAATCGATTAAAAACTGAATAGCATGAATGATAAACTTTTACAAAAATTCAATATTTTCTAATCTGTATAAAAGGAAGGAAAATCTGTCACTTAATTACATACGATTTAATGATAAAGTTTATAAATTAATATATCAGTATAATGAAGGGTAAAGTGTTAGTTAATTACAAATTGTTCATTTATGTGGTTTTAAGTATCATTTCAAACCTATATTAAATGAAGGGAAAAATTACTTATTTGCAATTTTTTTATTGATAAGATTCAAAGTATAATTCCAAACCTATAATAAATGAAGGGAAAAATTGTACTTAATTTAAAAAGTTTTAATAGTAACGTCTTTAAAATGATTGGAAAGCTGTTTTAAATGAAGAGAAATCTATTAATTACAAATTTCCCAGTGAATGAGTCCTAAAAACCGTTTAAAATCTTTTTGAAATAAAGGGAAAATAATTACTAATACCTTAAAATAAATTCTATAAATTGATTGCAAAGCTCTGTGAAATGCAGGAAAAATTATTTCTTAATTACAAATTATTGAATAATAGAGTCCTTATATGATACAATT
>JAEMUL010000228.1:0-10475 GCA_034510155.1 Eucriotettix oculatus | reverse complement strand
GTTTTGGGGGGGGGGGGGTGTGGTGGTTGTGTGGTGGGGTTTTTGGGTTGGTGTGGGTGGGTGGGGGGGGGGGGGGTGGGGTGGGTTGGGTGGTGGTGGTTGGGGGGGTTTGGTGTTTTGGGTTATGGGGGGGGGGGGGGGGGGGGTGGTGGGTTGGGGGGGGGGTGGGGTGGGGGGGTGGTTGGGGGTCTGGGGGTGGTTGGTTGTGGAGATTGTGGGGGTGGATTGTTGAGTGGTGTTTTGATTTGTGATTGGTGGGTTGGTTGTGGTGGGTGGGGGGTTTTTGTGGGGTGGGGTGATTATTGGGGGGGATTTGATGAGTTAAAAGGGGAAGGAAGTAATTATATATAGATATAGTATGGTAAATGGAATTGTGTAATAGGGGTGAATAGAGATAGAGAAATAAAGTTAAAAATGAGAATATAAGTAGGATATTATGAGTAAATGAATTGGTGGTAAAGGGTAAAGAGTGGGTATATAAGTTATTTAATAGTATATTGTTGGATGATAGTGAAATGTTGTTTGTTATTAGGGGGGTGGGTTTAATGTTGGAAATGTGAAAGTGTATTAGTTGAGTTGAAATTTAGAAGATATTTATAGGGGGGGGTAGTGGATTGGTGATAATGTATGTTTTTTACTTGAGTATCAAAACGAATAAACAACCTTTTTTTATATTTTCACAAAAATTGGTTAAACCGTTTTATAATGCATGAAGGAAGCACGAGCGAGCACTCAGGCCTAATGGGTATAATATTTTTGCCAGTAGTTAGTTTTTCCTCGGTATTGCTGTACCATGGTATGATGGTTGTAGCTGGTTCTGTTGCACCAGCAGTAGTAAGATGGACTGGAAAGAGGACAGGATCTGGAGGTGCTTTGGTTCGCGTCTCAGGGGCAATGCAAGCGTCGTGACGTCACTGGTCCTGACGTGACGTCATCAGCCAACCAGGGGCGAGTTTGATACAGTCTCTCGTCTTCAACGTACAAAGTACTACATGTAATATTTGAAATGAATATAATTAATAACAATGGAAAACAACAATTTCGGTTGACTTATATGAATTAAAATTATTTAAGTAAATTTATTCAATTAACTAATTGAATAGATTGTTTATATATATATAAATGTATAGAGACAATGAATCGTCGCTCCCTGGGATGTCTCCCTAACACACATCCAGCTCCAAGCCAAGGAATACAGACATCAACAATACGTTCAGTTCAAAGAAAATATAACTTCAATTGTTTTCCTTTACTGTTTATTCATTGTAATTTTCACTATTTGTGACCTTCAGTATTAATTTCCTTTGTGGCCAACAATTTAACATCAAACGTATATTAATGTTACACTTTTAAATTAATTTAAATCACGCGAAAAAAAATGGAAATGACATATTTGCGAACCCAAAGATATTTCTGTTTACAACCAGGGATATTGATTGCTAAAGCATACATACCAGAGACGTTGTTGCTTACGCGCGAATTATTACAATATTTGAAAAGAAAAGAAATGCGCGGTAACGTGTGTGTGTGTGTGTACGTATGTCACGTTACACCAGGATTCGAACCCGCGGAGCTCTTGGTTGTGAGGCGGCGGCGACTAGAGACAGGCTAGCCACTACACCACAGGAGGAAGGTCGTCGGCACAAGAACAAACTACGTACAAAGAACAAAATAATAAAGTATAAAAACGGTGTATGAATTCCGCATAGACACTGTAGCACGATCACCGTCAAGTAGTGTTGCCAACCGAATCCGCAGTCGCTTCAACATTAGTGTAGCAGCGCAGTGGAACCCGCGACCCCAATATATATTTATTATTATTATTATTTACGGAAACGTTTTACAAGGAAATTATCGACGCTTGTTGGCGCGCGCCATCAACAACAATTCCTTCCTTCCTGTCGGCAAGTCTCAAAATAAGCCGACAACAGAGGAGGAGTAACTTCATGTTTACAATACTTTATACCGAATTTTTTTTTTAAAAAAAACAACAATGACAGTTCGTTCTTAGGACATTGGGTGCACTTGGAGAGCGAGTTGGACGGTTGAGGGAGACGACGGGGAGATAGGATGAACACGGAGCGGATGGATGAAGGTTGTACTTAGAGAACGGCGAAGGACATGGTGGAGTGAAGATGCGGGTTGGACGAGTAAGGAGAAAATTGTGAATTAAGTAAATTTTGAGTAGAAGGTGATACAAGGTGATGGCGGGAGGATATTGAAGGAGGAGAGAGTGGTGATACAAGGAGGTGGAGAGAGGAGAGATTTGTGATGAGGTGGACCATGCTTTGATCAGTCCAGGAAGCAGGGAAGAAAGGGTCTTAACAACCAACTCAGGTTGGTCAACGAACACATAAAATAAATCTGCTACACGTGGTGGTCAACACCCAAACCATTAATACCCTGAGATCTTTAATACAATCCCATTTTAATCAATTATTTTTGTACATAATATATATAAGCACGACCCATATTAAAAATAATTGTGTTTACAATTAATAAATGTATATATATATATATATATTTAATCCCAATTATTAATTTCATTAATTAATATTCCTCTCCCCCTCCCCCAATAATTCATTTACATTAGGCTCCGACCAAACAAGAAATCGAGCCTTTTTGATTTCACTCCAGCATGGAAATTCAGCCTCCAGCCTGTCCACAGACAGCCAAAACTTTGTGGTCAGCATGGCACATGTTGGCAGCACTGTTGTGGGCCACTTAAGTCACTCGGGTACGGGATGGACCCGACGGCAAGTTTGAACAAAAATAAATGATCTAATAATATTACCTATTGTAAACATGAAAAGTTACGCACAACAATGCAGGCCAGCTTGCGAGTTGCAATTGTTGAGGAACTTGAGCCAACAATGTGGTCTGGCGAGACTTTGGGAGGTCGTCATGGGGTAGTGGAAGGAGGAGCAGGTTGTGTCGGCGGGACGACGAGAGAGAGAGAATGACCACGGCCTAAAGATATAATTTTTTTTCATGCTCTGATTGGAAATTAAAAACTATTAAAATCTATTTTTGGTGTTTTTTTGTTGTGAAAAATACCTGGCGCCCTAAAGGTATTAAGAAATCCTCGAATACGGAGGAACGCGGAATCCGCTACACTATATATATATATATATATATCTCATGATAAGCCACAGCACACATGCCTTGTTTATTGTAAACAAATACATGTCAAGAGACACTTTCAAAAAAATCGGTTTTACTAAAACTTAGATATCCCAAACGACTCGTCAGTTAAGCGTGTAGCCTACGATGCAGGCATCAGTTCTGCTTCAAGTGTCTGTCTGTGATGCCAAAATTTTAACTGAATGCTGCTTTTTATGCCGTGCGTAATCATAGATTAGTGTTATCAATATTATTCATTATTTATCAATATTTTCTTTTTTTATCAATATTTTCTTTTTGTCTGAAATGGCTCAACGGATTTCGATGAAGATCTTACTGTTGTATAATACAAAAGAAAAAAAAAATTTTAACTTTAATTTTCGTGTGCGTTCCTTTTGGAAGTGTTTTACGGTTCAGAAGACGCCGGGAAAAAATGACAGGAGGGAAACCGGAATTGTTGGAGCTGGAAGTACAACCTGTGGTAGACTAGAGAAGTGGAGGAGGAAGCGAAAACATTGAAAGACTGTCTTCTCCTCCTGCCTCACCCAAAAGGAAGCCCAGGGAGACAAGAAGAATAGAGCAATCAATGGCTGACCTCCACGCCGCATCTTTACTGGTAGAAAGAACTTATGCAGGAGGGAGAGCGTCTTGTGCTCTACAGACCCCCTGCAAAAAAATATACTTCCATATTTGATGTATATATATAAAAGTATTATAAAAAAGTGTTAAAAAATCTCAGTCTGTAATGTAATGTAAAAGAAGGATGGAAGCAGCTGTGACTTAACATAGTTTTCCTCTCCCTTCTCTTTCTTCCCTTCCATATTCCACCAGCTGCACTTTCCCTTCAATCCTCCTACTCCCATTCACCCTTCACCCTATACCACCATTCTGTCTTTAGTTTTAGTGTATTAGTTTTATTATTGTTTAATAATAATTTTGCAAGTGCGAAGAGCCAGCCAGCCTCTAGTGTTTGGTTGCCCTGGATATGACATAAATCAAGATGAACGGAAGGAATGCCTTAAAGGAAGGACATGGATGATCTAAAAGTTGTAATCAGGGATCCGTATTTAATAACAGTGCTCGAAAATATAACAAACCACCAGAGATATCACCCCCACGGATAATGAGCTAGGAAGATATAATTGCAAACAATCTCTGGTATGAGAATCTCACACAACCTTAGATGGAAGAAGAAGCTCCATGGTCATAAAGATGGGGAAAAAAATCGATTTTCTCTGAAAAGCAGCGGGTAGAAGAGAAGAAGAAAGACGACATTGGTTGGTTGTAACTGCTTCAAACAATTCGACACAACTCTTTGGGTCCCTCAAAGATGTTGTGACTGACTGACAGTGACGTCATCACTCACCGGTAATCCCAGGAACCAGAGAGTAAAACAAGATATGAACAGACAAGCAAGGATATTATACACACACACTCCCGACATTTTCGTATCAATTTGGCGGCGGTAGAAATGAGAAAAAGTAATTAAATACACACTTGACGAAGCCAGCTTTAAACAAACCCTTCATATCCTGGACGCCGGAAAAATGAGGGAAACCGGAATTGCGGAGCTGGAAGTACAACCTGTGATAGACTAGAGAAGTGGAGGAGGAAGCGAAAACATTGAAAGACTGTCTTCTCCTGCCTCCTCCAAAAGGGAAGCCCAGGAGACAAGAAGAATAGAGCAATCAATGGCTGACCTCCACGCCGCATCTTTACTGGTAGAAAGAACTTATGCAGGAGGGAGAGCGTCTTGTGCTCTACAGACCCCCTGCAAAAAAATATACTTCCATATTTGATGTATATATATATAAAAGTATTATAAAAAAAGTGTTAAAAAATCTCAGTCTGTAATGTAATGTAAAAGAAGGATGGAAGCAGCTATGACTTAACATAGTTTTCCTCTTCCGCCTTCTCTTTCTTCCCCCCTTCCATATTCCGCCAGTAGCTGTGACGTCACAGCACTTTCCCCCCCTTCAATCCTCCTACTCCCATTCACCCTTCACCCTATACCACCCTTCTGTCTTTAGTTTTAGTTTACTAGTTTTATTATTGTTAAAAAAATAAATATTTATAAAATAAAATAGAATAGAATAAATCTGTAACACAAACATTGTAAGAAATGAAAATAAAGCCTGTTATAGATACTCAAGAAAACAGAGGCTGGCTATTAGTGAGTGTAATTAGTGAATTAGGCTCAGAAGATGTGAATGT
The DNA here is from genome assembly GCA_034510155.1 of Eucriotettix oculatus. Lineage (NCBI taxonomy): Eukaryota > Metazoa > Arthropoda > Insecta > Orthoptera > Tetrigidae > Eucriotettix > Eucriotettix oculatus. Next base: position 5,138 of record JAEMUL010000228.1, on the reverse strand, counting down.
AATTATTTGTAAGACGCTTATTGCTGCCAAATTTTGCGGGTATCTTAAAAACCTCTACCTCCTACGCTGCCAGGTCCTAGTAGTTCCTCTGTGAAACATTTCGGCTGTATGAGAAAGGCCATGCATGAGTTGTTTACACATCTAGAATTTTAGGTTGTAAAGAAAAAATAATTTTCGTAAATTTACATGTTGTGTTCGTTATAAATGAAGGCTATGTATGTTCAGTCAGCGTTTTTTTTTGCGCGTTGTGTCAGGTTGGAAAATCTTGAGAAAGACGCACGCCGTGAAGGCCGTACTTTACTATGGTGTGTGTGTGGGATGGGGTTTTTTCACCCACTAAAAACCACCACCTCCGTAACTAAAAACTGGGTCTGTAGAGACCAACCATTAGTTTTACTTTGTTAATTCGTCTTATATCTAGTTACTTATAAAATAACAGGGTTTTTTGTCGTTGTCGACGTAACTTCTGTATTTGACATCGGTTTTTTTTTGGGAGGCTGTTAGAACACGTAAATTTAATTCTCGGCGTGTCTTCTGCCAACGTTTCGCTTGTGAGCACCAAGCATTATCAAGGCTAGGCCAGGACTGATTAGTCTTGCTGGCAAGGCTGCTTATATATAGGCAGCTGCCTAGAAGGTCAACTTGTTCGGAAGACAGGAAAACCACAGAGCGGGGGCGAAGTTCGTAGCCCAGCGTCCATCTCTGTCTCCTCTGTCGATGTTTTCCGGGTTCTTCCGGATTTCAATGGCTTCGCGTATCTTGCGTGCCCAGAAATATTTCTCTCTATCTAGTAACTTGGTATCTTCCAATGCGATTTTGTGGTTAGTTTCCCGTCGGAGAATTTAAAAGGGGAGCCGATAAGGTGGCTCGGGATCAGAAGTCAGATGAGTTGAGGAGATTACGGACGTGACCTGAAGTGAGACGAATTGAGGAGATGAAAGACTTGGTCCGAGCAGATGAGCAGAAGGTAGACGAGTTGAGGAGAGGAAAGACGAGAGCAGATGCTGTGAGAGGTGGCTGCAGAGACGTCAGATGTTTCGTGGAAGCAGATGAGTTGCGGAGGATCTGGTTCCTTCCTTCTACCTTCATCGACAAAAAGAATCCTGCAAGACGCCAGAGAGACGCGGAAACATTCGCGAGTGAGGTGGATGATGTCTGTAGGCCCCTGTAGTAATTGTGGGTAAGGCATTAAAAAAGCTGTGAAACTTGCTCATTGCTCTGGTTAAATAACATTCAATGATTTTTCTTTCTATTTTCAGCTACTGCATGAATACTCCATCCATCTCTAGAGAGACACAAAATCCCCCCTGAGATTAAGCCCATGTGTAATCACTTTAAATTAATAAATGAAAAATTTTAAAACTGATTATTATAATTTGTTCTATTGATCAATTAATGTTTTATAGCCTAAAAAAGTATATTATAATATATATATATTAAACAGCATGAGCGACAGACTGCTCCATCCTCGTCTTACTCCTTTCTTGATTTCTGCTTTCTTTATAGAACTTCCTCGTTTGTGATTCTATCCACCTCATCTGATTTTCGGCATTCTCCTATAGCACCACATTTTCAAAGGCTTCTATTCTTTTCTTTTTCGCGCCTCCTTTCGTCCACGTTTCCACGCATCCATACAACGCCACTTTTTTTTTAGCATCGATTTCCCTATATTCACCCTTATATTACCCGTAAGTAAATTCCTCTTCCTTGCTATCCTACCCTAGTTATTACTTACAGCTTCCCAAGTAGCAGAATTCCTTAACTTCCGTCAAAATATCCCCTTCCCCAATCTAACACTGTTTGTTCTTCCTCTGTTTTCCGCAAACTACACTCCATTACCTATCTTTTGCCCCTCTATTAATCCTCATATTAAACTCTTTCTCCAGGACCACGTTCATGTCATTTATTATGGTTACCAAGTCCACTTCTGACTCCCCCTAACACTACAATTATATCGTCGGCAAAGGGTAAAGTTTTTATTTTTTTCTCCTCGCAGAAGTATGATTCCATTTTCCATATTCCGTTTTAACATTCTTCATCGCCTGATCTATATATATTAGTTAAACAGGCATGGGGTGCGACGACAGACTGAGATTAAGCCCATGTAATCACTTTAAACTAATAAATGTAAAATTTTCAAAATGATTATTATAATTTGTTGAATTGATTATTAATTAATGTTTTATACCCTAAAAAGTAATATTATAATATATTTGTAAGATTAGAGATGACGTCTGAGGAACGCGACTGACTGTAGCTGGGACATTCATAATGGCGAAGGTTGTTAGTAACGTAGACGAAAAAAAAAAACCCACCCTGTATTGTGTGACGTCATTCCTCCTCTAATTTTAGTTGTAAAAATTAGGCAATTGTTTACGAAGCCCTCCTTCACATTCCTTCCTAATGGACATTGGCTGTCTTAAGTATAACATCATATTCCATAGATCCTTATATTGTATCGAATATATTTCCTGACGTAACCCCCAATTTTATTCCCTAAGGTATTCATTCATTTCTTATCCTTTCTGTTCTCGTCACAACCACAGCTGCAGCATCTCCGTCGCTCTTAACGTTTCCTTCTAATTTTCCTTTGTTTGTTCCTCCTTCCCCCCAACCAAACCTCAGAACCATACAGTGCAATACTCTCCACTATCATTTCGTAGATTCTTCTTTTCACCTTTTTTTTTCTTTGCTTTACTTTTATTCCGCATAATTTAGCGTAACTGTAATCTGTCCCATCGCTTAATTTCCTCCTCGCCTCCTCTTTTACTGGTAAGTATTTACATGTGTTTCAGCACTTTACTACGTCTTACCATTTCCAAATCTCTTCCATGTACTCATCCAGGTTCATCAAAATTCCCGAATGCATTCACGGATGCAAAATATTAACGAAAATAGTTTACAATTGAATGGAACGTCAGATATAATGCGAGTTAGGAGAAGATCAGTTTGGTTCTAGAGGGAAAAAAATAATGTAGTGGTGACAAGAAGAGAAGAAGCAACAACAGTGACTTTGCGTCTAATTTTTAGAAGACAGGAAGAGAAGAAACCTGCCTATGTTCATAGCATTTGATATTGTGAATTGGAACACACTATTAAGGACTTTGGTATAAGTATAACATCATATTCCATAGATCCTGCTATAGAGAAGCAAGCACAAGCTTCAAGGATGATGTGGAACGAGTCAGAGATTTTATACACATAATTAGGTTGCTTTATTAATATTAAAATAATATACTGTAACTATTCATTAATTATAAGTATAAAATAATATTCCAGAGATCCTACTATAGAGAAGCAAGCACAAGCTTCAAGGATGATGTTGTGGAACACGAGTCAGAGATTCTTATACAGATAGGTTGCTTTATTAATATTAGAATATACTGTAGCTATTCATTAATTATAAGTATAAAATAATATTCCATAGATCCTCCTATAGAGAAGCAAGCACAAGCTTCAAGGATGATGTTGTGGAACACGAGTCAGAGATTTTATACACATAGTTAGGTTGCTTTATTAATATTAAAATAATATACTGTAACTATTCATTAATTTTTAACTTATAATAAGATTTTCTTAAGTTCTATACAGAAGACATACAATTTGTACCTTATATATAAAATTGATAAATATTTTTACATCCTATACTAAAAAAATTAGTGTTCTAATAATGTTCTTTCATAATTATAAATATCTACATTCAGCTCCATAACAGAGTAGAAGGAGTGGCCTTAGTAAGAACTTAGTTAGTTAGTTCATATTTGAACTTGTTTGGATTTTATTTTTAATTGTTTTAATGGAGGTGGGAAGTTTATTAAATATGCTAATAGATGGCATTGTAATGTAGTACACCCCTTTTGTCTTAAGGTCTCCGTGAAGCGCGCGCGAAAAGGAGGGTACAGAAACTTTCGTCGAAGAAGCTTTTCCTTGACTACGCTAAACAGGTTCTTGTTACAATTAAATCGGTCGGGATTATGGCGAAGCCAACCTAAAACAAAATAATAATTACCCTGAACAAAGGAACTTGCTTATCAACTTTCGCGTTGTTGTTTTTTCCTCCTCTTCACCCTTTATGAATATTTAAATTTATGCAGTTTTTGTATTATATTTTTTTTCCCCGAGGCAGCGTTCTTGCTAACCTTTGTTTCGTCACGCTATATACACAACATTTCCTAATATTCCCACTTACGTTACCCGTAAGTAAAATTCCTCTTCCTCGCCCCTCTTTATGTTGAAATTATTTCACATTGTCAGGATTAACAGCCATAATAACCACTTCACAAGGCAGTCAGCGGTAATTAGAAATTAAGGGCAGAAATCAAAATAAAATAAAAAGGAAGGAGTAAGACAAGGATGCAGCAGTCTGTCGCCCTCATGCTGATTATCTTATATACACAGAGAACAGGCGGCGAAGAAACTTGAAACGGAATATGGAAAAGGGAATCATACTGCTGCAAGGAGAAAAAATAAAAACTTTACCCTTTGCTGACGAAATTGTAGTATTAGGGGGAGTCAGAAGATGACTTGGAAACTATAATAAATGGCATGAACGTGGTCCTGGAGAAAAGAGTTCAATATGAGGATTAATAGAGGGGGAAAACCAAGGTAATGGAGTGTAGTTTGGGAAACAGTGGGAATAACAAAGGCTGTTAGATTGGGGAAGGGATATTTTGACGGAAATTAAGGAATTCTGCGACTTGGGAAGCGTAATGACTAGGGATGGTAGAAGTACAGTAGACATAAAGAGTAGGATAGCACAGGATAGCAAGGAAGGCTTACGGCGAAAAAGAGGCAACTCCCCTTTAATAGCATAGGAAGGGAATTGAAAAGGGGGGGGATGCGGAAGGTAGAGCAAGGTAGCCAAGGAAGGGTTGACTAGGAAGGCCCCCGGGCTTTGGTTTAAGGATCCTACCCTCCTCGCGGTGGTGTTTCACCTAAAGAGATGCAGGTAAAACCCTAGAAAACCTGCATCAGGAAGGCCAGGCATTGGCTGCTACTATTCTCACGCCCTTCCCTGTGAATGACGGGGGAGACGAGTTTGCTGTGGGTGGGGACGCAGCATTCCCTTCTCCATGCCTCCCGACTCCATGCGTGAAAAATATTAACTAAAATAGTATACATAGGAAAATGAAACGTCA
>JAEMUL010000227.1:0-10492 GCA_034510155.1 Eucriotettix oculatus | reverse complement strand
AGCATGTCGAGTTTTTTTTATTAAAATTATATTTATTTACCATTTATCTTTCCACTTGAATACACCGAAGGCAACAAAGCATAATTACAGTGCTGTTTGGAATTATCTGGTCATAAATTTTACGAATGAAATTAATATAGGAAATCGTATGAGTACAATACTTCATCGCAATTATAACGTACGTAACGTAGTGCTTGAAATGCGAAACCAAGCAGACGAATTATTTTCTACTTTTTGTTAAAGGATACTGATACGATTATCTAAACTTTATATATATATATATATATATATATATATATGTGTGTGTGTGTGTGTGTGTGTGTGTGTGCTTCAATAATAAAGTCGTGAATAACTATCAGATTATAAAAGAGAGATTGCACTTCATAATGCGTTAGTTAAACAACACAATATCTGTATATATGTTCATTGTAACATATGTTTTTTTTACCAGGCCTTAATTAAATGGGTTTAATTTATTTTTCTATAATTTAAATGAATATTGAGGATCATAGTTTAATTATTTCAATAAGTAACTGAATGTACTTTATTAATTTATTAGTAAATTAGTCAAGCAGATTATGGTTTGTAATAAATAGTACCGATGGACGTGGACGCTATTTTTTCAGAGAGAAACTATCATTTGTAAAAGCAATTGTGATTGGTTCACATCTACGTGCAGGGTTCCAAATAAGGTGACTATTTTTTACACTCTATTGAAGAAACTGTAAAGTGATTTCACTTGAATTCAGCAGGCCATTAACTGCAAGCAACTGTAAACTAAGAAGCTTACATAACTAGATTATCAGTTAGTTCACCACTATTTTCGATGTGTCTCTAACCGGATTATAGAGACGCTACACGCTACACGCATCGCTGGGTCTGCATCTGGCGTGACAACTTTGACCAAGGCTACGGTTTCAACCAGGTGCCATACTACTAGTTCAGATAGACAAGCTCTTATTACATAAGTTGAAAATGCAGATTAACACCTATGCTATTTACATAATACGTCGCAGAAAAAAATTAGCAGGAAAATCACCGGTGCGGATTACATAACAAGGAATGTGACTCCCGTTACTAAGGTTTGCCAATGATCTTAGTTATTAGTAAGAGAAGAACGATAATTTAGAAAAAATGAAGATCAATTTACTCCAGGGCAATGTGGAAACTAGTATACAGATAAAAAGTAGAGTAACACAGGTTTACGTAGCATTTATCGATGACAATAGGTCTATTAGTATCTATCATTCAAATTGGGTTTCTTCTAAGGAGACAACACTTTGAATGAACCTGAGTCTAAAATACAATATTTCAATCCCAAAGAAATACAGAAACAAATATATTTACTGAATAACAAGAAAACTCCAGGGGTAGACTAAATAACACAAAACAGGACTTCTAATAAATATATATATATATATATGAAATTATTTTAATACCTAAACCTGGGAAAGACTTAAGGAAAGTAACCTCGAATAGACCTGTTATCAACGGTGGCAAAATTATTAGAACGGTTACTACTCCATCATATCGCATCTCTTCAAGATACAATCCCAGACAATCAAAAGTATTTTTCATTTAAAGTAAATTTTGAATGGTAGGTTTTCCTTTAAGAAAAGCAGGCTGTGAGGGACTTAAAATATTATATTTTCTGAAGAAATTAATTAATTTTGCATGAACAAAATTTTCGAAAATTTTGGAAAAAATAGGAATCAGAGGAATGGGTCAACAATTTGATACTTTAGAAAGTTTATTGATGAAGTGGGAATACTTTCACGATTTTAAGAGCATGGGTTATTATTTCATGTGTAAAGCATTTGTTCAATATACGGTGAAGTTGAAACGCAATGGCCTCGAAAGACTCTTTTACTATTTTTCTTGTTATATCTAATAAAGTGTGTTAAAAATGAGTCGAATATTTGGAGACGTGGAAATAACCATCAGAACAAGAAGAAAGTCCAATAAAAATGAGTCCGGAAACGCATTTCTGAAATGTGTACACTTCATCATATAAGAAGTTCAACCCGACGTCCATTCATGACACTTGATATAATTGTATAATCCACATGTGTAATCTTAAATGATATGTCACATAATCCATCAAAAATATTTTAAGAAGAAATTGATTATATTGATCCCCTGATAGAATTTGTGTTAGGATGTATGGCTCTAGTAATTTATCACCGAAAACGTCAACCCATACGTAGATGGAGAAATGATGTTGTCCGCTTTCTGCAACTGCATAGGGATTTACATCAAGCCACACACGCTGGTTAATAGAGTTCATAACGCAGTCTCCCCTGCCTCGATCTTATATATAATATTAGAAGAAGCATACTTCTGCAGGTCCTAGTGACAGAACTGCAATCTGCCACGGTGGTCTTCTGGCTTTAGTGCCAGGACACGCTGAAGATGTTATAGGTTCATGTAGTACCACCCGGACCAGAAATTGACTAACACCTTCTACTGATAACAATCGTCGCACACTGGTTCCAGGTCTTTCATCCAGTAAATGTAGCACATGCTCCTCTATCTGTTTGTTGACTGACCGAGGCCTTTCACTGTTCACCTTGTAGGATACTAGAGAACCTGTGTCCTTAAGACGCATTTAGAGTCAAACGTCTTCAGTCACTATGGACACGTGTACAGATCTCCAAAAGTATGCGTTTCCGGACCAACGTTTACTGGACCTTTTCTTTCTTGTTTTTATGGTAACTGTCACCTCTTAAAATATTCGACACTTTTTTAACACCATGTATATCTGATGTTTGTGAAAACTTCGCATTTATATTTACATATCTTGTTCTTCCTCGGGTCTACAGCGAATTGAGGAACTTGGCCTATTGGATTGACTGCGAACATCTTACATGAAACATTCCGAATTTTGCCAGGATTCGAAGCCTCTGTGATGTGATGCAGCGACACTAGCCAATAGAACACTGGGGGGGAGGGGAGGTTGAAACAATTTAGTACAGAATTCTCAACTACTGAAACACAGCTCTTCAAGAAGTTTTTAGAAATCCTCATCTGTAAAGAAGATTATATTTTGTTCATAAAAAAATTACTAGTAGAAATGAGATATCATGTAATGGAGTCTACCTATATCTACTTAAGTAACGTTTTTACTACTTTTTATATATGCCTGTAGCTATCGGCAATATTGTTATCTAAATAGTCTATCGTTAAACAATAAATATGAAATATTCATGAAAAACAAATTGTTCATTTCCTTATCGATCTGTTGAAACCTCCAATGGTTTGTTTTCCAGATTCTTTGATGTATAAATTAGTCCGTTTGTGGAGAAACATGAGTGTGTTTTCATTATAATCGTGTTTTCATGTCCAACTGATTAGCCATGCTACCTATAAATAATCACTGAAGCTTAGCTTTTATTCTCTTTGAAATCGTTCTATTCCGTAGTAATATAAATTCTAGTTTTTTCCTAAACTGTATACAGAAATTAACTTGTACAATGAATATTGCATTAAATATTAATAAAAGTTTAACTGACAGGTCTCTCGTATTAGTATTTCTTCATATAATTGAAATATTACTGAACTATTATAATGGAATACATTTGTAAGTATATTGAAATTCATTGTTGCAGTTATGACAAAGTGTTCTGTGTGTTATTCTAAATTGGACGGGATTAATACTTATTAATGCAAGCCACAACGACGTTCTTAATTTTTTGAAAAATTTATTATTTATTATTGTCAGTCAAAATTATAGGTGCTTTCTTCAACTGTGTTAAAAGCTTTCCATGTAGTCATCTTTATTTATTCCACCACATTCCAAAATTTCTGAAAGGTCAAACGCTCCTATAATTTTTACTGACAATATGAAATTATAAATTTGTCAAAAAATTGAAGACGTAGTTGTGGTTTTCAGTCATTGTTCTCTGTGTTTCTTAATAAATGATTTTATATTTGTGTATTACACATTGTATTTTAGTAAATTTTTAATAAATAAATATTATGATTCACTTTATAGTATATGCATTACTTTCTCCGATTCATTGATCAATTTATTAAGTTAAATTTTTAATTATTAATGTTGTTAAACGTTTAGGAAACACATACGTGTTTTCGGTTTCAATGTGTGAGTAAAGCACACACGTTTAGAAATGTCCTATACCAAATTTCGAATATGTAATTATATTTAAAGAAATAATTTTATTCACACTTTTTATAACATGAAGAGGTACAAGATGCGACCTGAAAGTTTTTATTTTAGTAATATGTTGTTTAATTTGAGTAGCTATTCCCTTTTTTTCAATAAAGTCAGATTGATATGACTATTAAGTGTTTTTTGAGGGTTTGAATGGATTTTAATATATATATATATATATATATATTTATTTAAATGAATCCCCTAAATGTATGTACGCGCATAACTTCCGAACGACTGCACCAAATTGGATAATTATTTTTTGTTCGGTTCGTTATTGTCAGGACAAGTTATATATATATATATATATATATATATATTAAATTGTACGAAAAAGTTTTTAATCTCATAATATGACAAAAATCTTCGGAATGTTACTTGATTTACGTGCTTCTGAATCTCCAAATGTGCCTATACTCTTGATCTGTTTATGCTCCAAAACGGCTCAAGGGATTTCATTGAAAGTTTCAGGGATTGAAACAGGAACTTTCGTGTATGTTTCATATCGATATTTATATTTATTTTATCTACAAATGGACAGATGGCCGGTGGCAGATACATAGGACTTAAACAACAATTAATAATCTGATCGTAAGGACCATATTTAACATATACATTACATTACTTAAATATAAATTACATATACACCTAATAAATAAATATACGAGTACATGGAATGATATTATTAGAAGATAAATTTGAAAAAGTAATAATATTGTTTTTGCCTAAAAAATAAAACACTGGAAATATATTTCACTTTAGTATATTTTTAGAGATTTTGGAGCATTGATCACTTCACTTCACTGTATTACGCTACACTACACTAAACTATATTCACTATAAAGAGTTTAGATTAAGTCTAAATTTTCTTTCCGTTAGAGGAACTTCTCCAAACACTCCTGCAGGCAAATTGTTCGTCTTTAATTGTCCTATTCAGGAATGAGTATTTTCCAACATTTGTTTTTTTTGTTACTTCGCTTTTAATTCAAACAAGTGATCACTCTTGCCGTACCGATTCGATTCTTTCATTACATCTCGGATTCACGGCCAAGGTTTTTGATATGCAAAGGCTCCGTAGAAAATGTGTAGACTGTGGCGTATCCCACTCTAGTTCATTTACCTTTTCGTTCTTACAGAGCGCAGAAGATATTAATGTAAATATTTATAAATCCATTGAATTGCCGCGCAAAAGGCGGCGTGAAAACCAACTGCGAGTTAAGAATATCCCACTTACTGTGTTATTATTAACGTAACTTTGGCAATATTAGAGAGAGTTAAAGTTGGACCAGTTCAAAAGAACTGCGTGTTATAAGGTTTGCCATGTAGCGATCATAAACTCTCTTTGTCTCTCTTCTATGTCAACCAATGGACTGGACGGACGTGTTCATACAGTATTGACAAACTGACATTCATTCGTATTCATTTACCGTTTTTTTCGGATCAGAAAACTTAGTGTGTTTCCTGTATTTTGAAGTTTTCTTGAGTTCAATTACTTTTACAGTGTTTTCCAATTACTTTTATAGTGTTTCCCTTTGTAGTATGTGAGGGGTGGGGGTGGGGGTGAAAATTATCGACTCTAGTGTCGAATCGGGTGTAAAGGGGGTCGCTGGATTACATTATTACCTTTAATATGCGATTTAAGTAAAAATTTATCCCTTGAGCGGGAAATGAATTTTATTCTGTTAGATTACTGAAATGTTTTTAGTCCTGCTATTGTACCGGGACTATTTTTGACTCTACCGAGATACTAGGAGTATATTTGTGGTTCATATTGGGAAGTTTTCTTTGCCGGTTCAGTCATGTATTGACGAATAATTAAATAATGTACCGGTATAATATAAATAAGAACGCGAGCAACGCCGGGTCCCCAGATAGTACACAATAATTACAATTTAGGAAGCGCTTTGTTTTAAGAATCGGATAACACATATTTTTGAGTTAGTTTCAATTATGCTATAGCGATTGAAACGAGTCGAAAGATACAAGAATTAAAACAATGTTCTCATTAATTCACCTATTCCGATATGACTAATATTTTGAACTATTAAGTGTTTCCTGGTCGGCCTGAATCCCTGAGAAGGCAGGAAATGTGACACCAACGACCGAAACCCCTCGATGCTGGAAGTTCTTCCCACGATCAAAGGTGTATGGTTTCGGAACGACTCTACAGGGGTCCTATCAGTTTTGGGGGACATTTACTCCTTTGCGTCGTGAAAGGATAATATTAAACAGTTTTAAAGTTATCAGTCAGAAATTTATTTATTAGTCTTAGATACAACAATTTTACAAAATGAACCTGTACTAGAATGTTAAATATTGAAATAAGCTTTTCTCATGTCCTCCATTGGTCCAAGGATGACATATTCTTCTTAAACTTATACATATACGAATAATAAATATAAAGTCTAATAATTCAGAATAAGTTTAAATTGAAGTATTTACATCAATTGTTACATTGGCATTAAAATTAGTGGAAATATAAAAGCAGAAAAACACTATTTTTCGTCGCTCATTTGATTGTTCATCAGGCGAATATAATAATAGTTAATATTAACTTAGTAATTAATTTTTGTGATAAATATTTATTCAAAGAAGATGAGTATGATTTAATTATATCAAGTACCAATATCTTCAAATAATAGATGCCAAAAATATATATTGGATAAAAAGGAATGATGAATAAAGTTAAAAATCAATTGTTCGAATTACATTCAAATTATAATCGGAAATTTGTCTCCAGGACAGTAATCTGAGTTACTAACCACAACAATGAATAGCTCGAAATGCTTGTAATGAGTTCAGACCAATAATATATTTATAATGGTTTCTATATAATTTCTAATTTTATTTTCTGTTTCATTGTTGATGGTGCTTAATTATAAATCTCAGAAAGTGGTGATTATATTTCACTCGTAAGACTATATGAGACGATAAAGCTGTTCTAAAATTGATAAGTTCTCTCGATGGGAGAATATATTGCGTTCGCCGAATGTTAGTTCTTCATCTGCAATTGAATTGCAAAATCAATCTGTCGTGTTCTTTGCGAATGGTTCGTCCAGGCGTAGAACCGCACGTGACTTCATTCGATATATTGATTCCGTTAGTAGTTTATTGAGAAAATAGAGCACGTCAAAATATCGTATAAAAACATACGTATATCGTAATAGCCAATGAAGTTATATAAAGAACGTAACGGTTGTGTCCATAGATACAACCCACGACGAAACATTTTGTTTGGACATCTTCTTTTAATCCAAATTAATGATTAATTATATTTATTTTCACACGATGACGTTCCAAATTTGAAGACGAAACGTCATAATTGAATATAAATTTTGCTTTGCCTGCATGTAATATGGTACTTTACTTTATCTGCATATAACAGTTTTAGAAATCATTTATCTTAAACAAAATAAAATTGGCCGTGAGCGGCCCAACGCGTCGTATTTATATAGCGCAGTTTTTATTTTTACAAGTTTTTCAAGTACTTAAAATATATTGTGACTTAAATAAACCTTTAATTAAATTGACATGTTATTTCGCGCCTAAACAGATCAAGTAGATAGATATTCTTAAAAATGGAATTAATTATTTATGTGTAAAAAAAGCTCAAATTTTGTGCATGTGTTTGTGAGTACGTTCCACATACAAATCTAAACGCGTGGAGCAATTTAAAAAAATTAGTACACACGTTCTAAGAAATTCGGAAAAACCATAGGGGCGGGGGTGAAAAGGGCGGAAATTTTTTAATTCCAAAATCGGTCAATATTTCTGTTGAATAAATACTTTTTGGTGTCAATTACTTTTAGGGTGTTTCGCGCGGAAGTATTTGTATCAGTCCTATTCTAATGACATATAGGACTTATTATATTATGCCCTTACGCGGCCTGCGTGTATACGTGCGGTCAAAGACGTTCGCGAGAAACTAAAAGTATCAAAACTTCAGTAAAGTGTTGGTTACATTCAACCATTAATATCCCGGGCATCGCCGGCCACCCAGCTGTATAAATTAAAATTGAAGTTATAAAAGCATGAATTGTTATATTCTGGCTGAGACATATCAAGTTTGATTATTAGAAGAATTTTAGAGCAGAGGATGATTTTTTTGTATTGTTTGGATAAACGGATAATGAGCCACCGCTCCAGCGAACCTAACTAAAATATACGTTATATTAACTTAAGGAACAAGGGGACTGAAATTTTAAATTCCTGTAAATGAATTGCTACTGTGCTGAAATTTTAACCGTGTATTAACAACACACATGTGTATCAAGGTACAAAATTTAGCTTTTGTAAACTTTTCTGTTGAGATTTAATGAAAAATATTTTTAAAATTTGGTAGTATTGAAAATGTTCCTTGCGTCACGTACTTGAATATATTTTAGCTTTTTTAGATGAACATATAGGGCTGACTATTTTTATCAATTGTCGGTATTCTTTTTGAAATTGATTAAAATTGTGGGGAGCAAATAATTTTTTACTGAGAGCTTCATTCGGTTACTAAAACTTTTTCACCTGAACTACTCATACAATTAGAAAACTAATACTTGTATTTGAAGGTATTAGCATGTAGATTGTGTACGAAAAGAATGAAGACACTATCTTAATATTTGTGACGCTTAGAAGGTTTTTGGTACCAGAAATCATAAGTGAGGAAAAACACATTTTTATGAAAAACAAGCAATAATTTATTAATTTATATTAAATTATATTAATTCAATTTTCCTGCAGCATATTCAATACCTTCCTTCGTTTCTTTGAAATTCAATTTACTGAATTTATAGGCATATTAATATGAAAAAATTAGATATCAATTTTGGTCAAAATTTCAGTCCCCGTGTCCCTAAAGGGTATTTCAGCAGTAAAGGATTTAATAAACCATTGTACAATAAGAAGAGGTACTGTAAACTAAAGCTGAGATAGTTGCAAGGAAAGCAATTCAATTACTGTTGGGTAATTTCCAGTTTTCTTTACAAGGAACGCAACGCTAGTATTTTGCAATCTTGATAGAGTACGTTATGAGTACGGATAACGTTGTCGTCAGGAAATACGCAATATGAAAACAAACAAAGCAAGACAAATAATTTTCCAGGATGTTTTCTGACTGTAATGAACTTTGAAACTAATTGTAATTTAAAATCTTTAAAAACTTATATTATTTATCAGAACACTGTGTTGTTGTCATTTTCTGATGCAACCCTCCATGCCTGTCCATTTCCGCAAAACTAGTGCATCCCACACCCTCCCTAATCTGCTTAGCGATTCCGTCCTTGGCCTCCCTCTTATGATCTTACCCCACAAACTTCCCTTTAATCCTAATTTTTTAAGACGCTCATGTCTCAAACGGTGATCTATTAATCTATACCTTCTCTTGGTCAACTTCCTCCATATTTTTCGCTCTTCTCCTATTCTGTTTAGAACTTCCTTTTTAGTCATTCTCTCCACCCATCTGATTATCAGAATTCTCCTATAGCACATCAATTCGAAGATTTCTATTCTTTTCCTCTCTGCAACTTTTACCATCCACGTTTCGCACCCATGTTCCATACGAACATTTTTAGCAATGATTTCCTAGTATTCACACTTATATTACCCTAAAGTAAATTCCTCTTTTTTACGAAAGCCTTCCTTGCCTGTGCAATCCTTATGTTTATGTCCACTACACGTCTACCATCCCTGGTTAATATGCTTCCCAAGTAGCAGAATTACTTAACTTCCGCTAAAATATCCCTTCCCAATCTAATACCCTATGTTATTCCACTGTTTCCCATACTACACTCCATTACCTTGATTTTCTCTCTTGAATTCTCTTCTTAAGGACCACGTTCATGCCATTTATTATGGTTTCCAAGTCTTCTTCTAACTCACATAATACTAGAATTTCATCGGCAAACCGTAGTGTTTTAAATTCATCTTTTTGCAGTATGATTCCTTTTCCATTTTACGTTTTAACTTTTTTATATATACGTTAAACAGTATGGGCCACAGATTACATCTCTGTCTATCTCCTTTCATATTTTCAGCTTTCGTTTCTTGATCTTCTATTCTAATTACTGCTGACTGTCTTCTGTAGAAGTTATTTATGTCTTATTTTCCGATATTTTTTTCCTGTCTTCTTCAAAATCCTTGAGTGTGTTTCAGTTCACATTATCAAAAAAATTTCTATGTTGAACGTAGGCCCGTTTTCTTATTCTGTCTTCTAAAAGAAGACAAAAGTTTAATATTGCTTTTCTTCTCCCTACAGCCTTCCTAAAACCAAACCAATCTTCTAACTCGCATTCTATTTGTCGTTCCATTCTCCTATAAACTATTTTGTTAATA
>JAEMUL010000226.1:0-10605 GCA_034510155.1 Eucriotettix oculatus | reverse complement strand
AGTTACAATTGAGAATCAGAATATAAGATCTTTATTAGTCTAGCATCAACATATTAACAATTGACAATCAGTACAAATAGTATATAATTGTTGAGCAATAATAAAATTGCAATGAATAAATGACATCATAAAAGATTATGGGAATAAATGACTGAACTGACATTACCTAGAACTCTAGAAACTTTCCTTCATACTTTTCCTATTTTGTGATTTAATATTCCAATTTTATTGTTTAAGCATTATTTATAGATCTTAGAGTACTGATCTCACATAATAAAGCTATGATATTAGTAAAGTTCAAATTTTAATATAAAAGATAATTCACACATATCCACTTTAATCAAGTGTTCATCAATAATAAGAGCCTCTATAAATTTCACCTATTGTGGTTATATTCAGCTTAAAATTATAAACAATTTATCATACATTTTTTTAAGATCTTGCATTCATATTACATTTAAGAAGTTGCTATCATACATAAATATTTGTGAATGAGATTATTACATGAAAACTTAATTTTATAACCGAATCCATGCTTTTATTTTTATATGTTTATTCATAATGAAAAAAGAGAATTAATCAAAGTACAATAGTGATATTTATGGGTAGTTAATTTTTAATTAACTATTCCTAGTGTACAATCCTTAGAAGAGAGAAAAATATTAAATGCTAATTACTTGCAGCTGTAGTTCAACAATAGCTGATATAATGAAAGATACAGCTGCTAATACTCCTCCTATTCCTAGCCGCTGTAAAGGTTTTTTCAATAAATTACATTTGGCCAAGAGTGGATATATTATGGTTTCAAAAATTGGAATAAAAACCAGAATTAACAATGGGTTAATAACTTGCATCTGATCTGGTTTAAGTGACCAATTACCCAATTCGCCTGTCATTCTAGTTGCTTGAAATGTCCAACGTGATCCCTGTAAAATAAAACAACTTTTAAAGGTTGGTTTAATATTTTATTAAATATATTCTAGTATTATATCTAGTATTTACCTGTTGATCAAAGAGTGCCCAAAAGAATGACAATGGAATAAATAAATACAGAACTTGAAAAGCCCCCTTTATATCGTGTATAAGTTTCTTGCCATGTTTATCATCAGCATGATCTAGCCAATGCTCTTTTTTAATATGCTTTGATTTGACTTTTTTTGAAATGGCATACTGAAACAAGTAAAAGTTATAATGAAATTCCTTACCACTTTTCATAAAAATAGTTACATCATAACTTAAGGGAACTAAGCATTGAAAGAATGCCATGATCCATAAATACGCTTTTCAGTAGAAATTACTTTGACAAAAATATTTTGGGATCTAAAAATATAATTTTAGAAAATTTAGTTCACTTACTCCAATACACTTTGAAACTTGAAGCACAATATTTCCTTCTGGTTTCTTCACATTATACAGAGGACTTCCAAGTACAAAAACAACTGAAAAATAATTTAATTTTGAATAAAATTTCTTGGCTTCCCTACTTAAGAAACACCACATTATAAAATGCTGTCCAATTATATAATTGTGTATATACTGTAATATAAATAGTTTATTGATCATCAGCTTTGTCAATAAACTAGTTACTTCATCCAATTTAAGTCAATCAATTTAGTTGACTAATATATGATTAACTTATTTGCTATACCTCAGGAAGCGTTAGTAAAATAAGTATTTTCCAGTCTTACCCAATGCAACAATCATGAGAATTGCTGGCACGCCAAATGCAAGAGGATAACATGTACTTTGACCCAAGCAGGTTACATCTTCTCGAAGAATGGGTGTAAGGAATGTTGATAACAAACTCCCAGAGTTGATAGCAAAGTAAAACAAAGAGAAGAATTGTACAAGCTGTTTCTCTTGTTGAGGAATTACAAACTGATCTCCTCCAAAGGCAGACACACAAGGTTTTATTCCACCTGTACCTACTGATATCAAGAGCAATCCAATAATGCTCACTTCTCTGAAATGTTAATTTATTTCATATGTATTGTTCTCGAATTATAAAGGACAATAGAATAATACAACACAAATTTTTAAGGAACTAATTTTAGTTAACATAATAATAAGATGTATTTAATGGCCAATTACGATATTTTTCTTATTCAATTTCTTTAATAATAAAGTCTGTTAATTGATTGTTAAATATATTTTATTGTAATTAAAAACAATTGAAAAAAAAGAAAATATAATAATTAGTAAATTAATTATTAATAATGATGTAATGCTGAGGGAATTCATTCATAATGACCTTTGGTTAATGCAATACAAAATAAATATTATTTCTGCTCTATGATTGTTAAATTTTTTGCTTTTACTTGTTATTCTTTTATGCATCTTTATATTTTCTCTACCTATTTCTTAACCCTCATGAATATACAGGGTGTAACAGAAAGACTTTTCAAAAATTTGGGAGGATGTAGAGGGTGCTGTGGTAAGCATTTATCATAAAGGATCCTGTTGTCGGAAATGAAAAATAGAGCTCTGTGAGATGTTGCTTTTCTGGTTTTGTTATGAAAATTTTGTTTGAAAAGTTATTCTGTTACATTCTGTATATTTAGATATTAGGATATAATTTTTTATTCAGTTTATGAAATTATTAAGGAATATTATAAACTTTTAAAAAGAGTCTACAAATGCTGATGAGAATTACTTACGCTGCTGGTAAGCCTGGTATTGCTTTATCAGATGAGGCAAAGGAAAGTACTATGTTGCCAATTGCATATACTACAGATAGATATAGAATAGTTCTGCAAAACAAATTTGTTTTCTTGAGTAATACTAGTCTAAATAACATAGGAATTGTCATTTAACACTCATAAACATCTTAACAAAATTGAAAGTAAGAAAATTGAATAAATTTATTTTGAGACTCTGAACTATTTTTCAGACGGTGGTTGCTCTGTGTGATTAATTTGTTTAATATACTTTTTAGAAATAAAATTAAAGCTTACTTGATTCTGTGGTTTTGAAAAAGCACTATCCAGAAATTTAATTTTCAGTGAATGGAGAACAGACATCTGATAAAGAACACTAATTGTGAAATAAAAATAAAAGCAGAGGAGTGAGTAATTTGAATTGGAGATGGAAAAGAAACATTTGTCTATGAATGCTACTTGATGAGGAAAATTAGCAGTGAAATATTGGAGTAATTAAGGGGAGATGAACTATACAATAATTGTGGAAATGTCAATGTGTTAGAGGATGATTTTTACAAAGTTTACTACCATCATGAGCTATCCATTTTCACCTTCTCCCTGGGAACAATGGTAGTTATAATCACTGTTAAGTGAGGATGAATTACACAGTTTATATTTATATAAATATATTGCAATATAAAAATGCAGGTGCCTGCTGATTTTGGTTCTACAGTGTCATTGTGAAGTGCAGTTGGGCCTACAACGAAGGAAGTTTTGTGCGCGACAATAGAGGCCAACAACAATGTAGAACTGGCTGAAAGTGGGTAAACCCCGATGGGGAGTTTCCTGCGGGGTGTGTGTAAAAAATGGTGGCATGTGAGAAAACCGATGGTGGGGAACTCATGGGTTGAGAACTTAAAAGGGAGCCGTTGGGAGGCTCAGACGTTCAGCTGAGTTGCGGAGAGAAGGGACGACAGATCCGTCAGATGAGTTACAGAGAGAAGGGAGGATGGATCAGCCAGTTGGAGAAAAGCAAATCAGTTGCAGAGAGAAGGGATGACGAAGTCAGTCCGACGGATCAGTAGAGGAGGAGAGAGGAAATGATGAGTTGGAGCTGGATCACACTACATTCATCGGAGTAAAAAACCTGCAAGATGCAGGTTGAATGTTTGTAGGCTCAGTAATTTTGGGTAAGTTCATCAAAGCTGTGAAACTTGCTCATTGTATAAATTTAAATGATTTTTTTTCTTTTTTTCAGTAACTGCGTACTCCACTTCTCGAGAGACCCAAAATCCCCTGAGATATTGTTTCATATAAGCACTGTAAAGTTGATAAATACAAAATTTTCAAACCGATTAAAATTTGTTAATTAAATAGATTAATGTTCTATACCATGAAGAGGATATTACAATATAAACTGTGTAATATTATTTGACCCCAAAAACTTTATCAATAATATTTAAACAGGTAATTTTTCAATTGATTACAATTATAGATTCTCAGTTTTTATTAAGTTCAAGAGAAGCTTAGAACAAATATTGCAAAATGCAGAAAAACATTGAAATTCTCTATATTAGTTATCTGAATTTTACAAATGCAGCAGATGATGTAAATAAGACTTATAAATAAACATATTTGAAATATATTAATTTAATATACTAACTTAAATTTTCCAAGAAAACTATCTGCCAGAATTGCTCCAAACAGAGGGAAAAAGTAGCAACACATGTTGAATATGTGATAAATAACTGTAGATACATCTTCTGTATAGAGGAGTACATCCTTCAGATAAATGGATAATATTGCTGTGACAAATTATTTTATTGTGAAAACTAAGTGATGTTATAAACAATACATAAAGGTCAATCTTATATGGAACATAAAAAATACTTTTATTTATAAGTTAATAACACCAATAAGCTGAAAAATGTCTTTTAGTTTTCCACTGAATCTGATTCTCTCAATTCACTTTTGTTGGTGTGATCACAAAAATAACAGGAATTTTTAAATTTTGCGGGCTTAATAAATACGATTTTCAAATATATATTTTAATTAGTTGGTTGAGTACATTTTGAACGTTTAGTGATTGTTGACCATCGAAAAGGTGAAGCATGTTTTTGGCAATTGTTGCTTTCCAAGTCATTGGGTTAAAGAATTTGTATAAAATTTTGTTTGAAAAAAAAAGTGCAGGACCGTATTTTAAATGTTAACTGTAGCTTTTGGTGAATCTACTATGATTACTTAAGGATTGTTACAGACGCTTTAATGAGGGCTGTGAAGATGTTGATGACGACCGCCCTAGATGTCCTAACACACAAACAACCAATTATTACGAGGAACAAGTGAAGAAATGATTCTTGAAGATCGCTGAATCCCTGTAAGAGAGATTGCAGATGACATCGGAATATCATTTAGCTCATGCCAAGCAATGAAATGAGTGGCTGCAAAATTCATTCAAAAATTGCTGAATTTCGACTCATAACAATGCCAAGTAGACATCGCTGAATGAAGTCAAAATGATCCAGAATTTCTTAAAGCTGTCATAACATGGCTGTAAAACCAATGCCAAATCGTCCCAATGGAAGCTCCCTTTAGGGTAATGTAATGTTTCTGTGGCGTGGGGATGGGTTAAATGTTAAGGCTAAAGATGGCAGCACACTTTATCCTTAAGTGACTTTATTTAAACTGTCTCTACTTTGGCCACCTTCTTTTGGTGCTGTCTATGGTGTATCCGTGAACTACATTACTCTCCTTTCTGTTAATTAATTATTTTAACTAATACAAATTTATTCAAGATATCTAATTACATACAACAACACAGATTATAAGTCTAAATGGTCAGGTGATTGCACCGTTCGCCCAGAACGAGTGGTAAACAGTAGCAAGTTTTCAACTGCATCTTCTTCGTACGGCTTTGCATTTCCAGCAGGGCCTTTGGAGTCTATTCTGTTCAGGTGGGTCCTTAGGAGTTGGCAAGATCTGTCTTCTCACTGGTGGTTCCACTTCTTCACGCAATGCCAAATCAGCCTTAGTTGTTGTTATGTCCATTGTGTTTCATCTTAACTTTAATGCCATTCGGAAAGGTAACAAAGAATGATCTGTGTGTTGCATGGTGTTTGTCTACAACAACCCCTTGCCAATCTCGATGTCCCATTCTCACATGAACAGGCTGTCGTAGCTGAAGAACCAAAGTGTTCCATGTAATCCTATTTGCATATGCCCTTTGAAGTTGCCTGTGATAAGACATCTTTTTATCAATACCTTCCTCTATAGTAGATGTAGTAACGTAAGTCACATACTTTATTATCACATTACATTATAACAAATATACATTCACATGACTCGCCACATAACAACAATACTTAAAAACGGAAACTGCAAAAAGTCATGGAGTAAACATGTCCCATCTTTGATACGATAAAATGTCAGAGATACAACAGTCTCCCACTCTTATTGACTTCCCTTACATTAACAAGGATAGTTGAAAACTCTATTCACTACATAGTCCCTGAGGTACAAGGGCTGTTGGTGGATCCGTGTGGATCTGCGAGGCTGCAGGGTTGGGGCTGCTGGCTGCTGGGCTGGAGCTTCTGGAAGTTGAGCTGGAGCTTCTGGCTGCTGGGCTGGAGCTTCTGGATGCTGGGCTGGAACTTCTGGCTGCTGTTGGTTGTCTAGTTCAGGTAGAATTGAAAATTCTGGGAGGAATAAATCCATTGACTCCCGGTGCTGGTGATTTTGTGACCTGGGGAAACTCTTCTGTTTATCCCCCATCACATTTGGTGCAACTTGAACAGATCGAGATTTTACTAGAGTTTTTCGAAGCTGGTCTATGTGACGCTTCAAAATGTATCCATCATCAAGTTTAACTAAGTAATGGAGCTGACCAAATTTCTTAATTATAGTTCCAAATTTCCAATTCAAATTGTGGCGCACCTGCACTCTTTGTCCCATACTTAAGTTCCGTATTCCTACTGATACTGGTGTTGCTATCGAATCATGAAAAGGTTTCAGAGCATCAAGTTGGATGCGGAAGCACCTGTGTAAGTATAGTTCTGCTGGACTCTTTCCGCAGGTCAAAGGAGTAGCTCTGTACCGCTGCATAATGTCATTTACCTTTTGTTGGAGTGGTATCCGTTCAGTTTCCATGGCTTTCAATTTGCGTTTAAGAGTCTGTACATTTCTTTCAGCTAACCCATTTGTACTTGGGTGTCCTGGGGCAATGAATTTTTGAAAAATTCCCCTGTGCTGGCAATATAATTTGAAAGAATCACTTGTAAATATTGCCGCGTTATCAGATACAATTATATTTGGAAACCCATGAGTAGCAAATATCTCAGATAATAAATTGATTGTTGATGATGAGGTTGGAGAGTCTCGTAATATTCTTACTTCCGCCCACCTTGACTTTGCATCGACAACTATTAAAAAGTGATGATTTTGGAAAGGTCCAGCATAATCAATGTGGATTCGCTCCCAGTTTTCTCTCGGCTCTTCCCAGTGATGTAGAGGAGCCTTAGATGGGTTCGATAATGTTTGTGCACAGGCTTCACATGATCTTGCAATTCTTTCAATATCACGATCAATGCCCTTCCAAGTACAGTATTTTCGAGCCAGTTGTTTCATTTTCGTGATTCCACTGTGTGTATAATGTAATTCTGCTAAAACCTGGGGTTGAAGGCTTTTTGGAATGCAGACTCTTAGCCCCTTGAAAATGACTCCTTTGTTGATAGTAAAACTTTCATCAACAGTTCCTCGCTGCAGTGCTGAAAGAAGTTTTGAAAGCTCTTCATCTTTTGCAGTTTCAACTGCCAGTGATTCAGCATTGACATATTCATCAGAAATTTCAAAAATTGATGATGCACACAATTCATTAACTTCATTATTAATGATAATGTCAGTGGACAATTTCGATTGCTTTTGTGTTGCTCGAGATAAACAATCAACATTTGAATGTTCCGTTCCTTTTTTGAATACAATTTCGTAGTCAAATCCTGATAGAAATTCAGCATAGCGTAAAAGTCTTGCAGAGGTCATTGGTGGCATTTTCGTGTATTGATGAAAAATTCTAGTTAGTGGTTTATTGTCTGTCACTAACTGAAAATGTCTTCCATACAAATACATAAAAAAGTGATTAATTGTGAAGACAATAGCAAGAGCCTCTCTGTCTAGTTGACTGTAATTTTGTTCAGCTTTTGTTAATGATCTGGATGCAAATGCAACTGGTCTTTCTATCCCACTGTTATTGTGAGACAGCACTCCAGCAATTCCAGTAGGACTTGCATCACAAGCCACAATAATAGTTTTATCTGGGTCAAATGGCGTTAACACAGTGTCACTAGATATTATGTCTTTTAATTGAATGAAAGCCTTTTGACAGGGTTCGGACCAATGAAATTTCTTTCCTTTCTGTAGTAATTGCCGAAGTGGGAATGTTAATGACGACAGGTTTTTAATAAATCGGGAATAGTATGTGATCATGCCCAAAAAGCGACGTAACTCTTCCACATTTGACGGCCTTGACATGTTACTGATTGCTTCAATTTTTGCAGGGGATTTGGAAATTTCATTGTGTTTAATAACATGTCCAAGATATTCCACTTGAGTCCGGAAAAACGAACATTTATCCTTATTTAAATGAAGATCATATTCTTGGAGGCGATTGAGGCAGTGCATAAGGTTGCTTTGACATTCTTCTATTGTTGATCCATGTATAATAATATCATCAAAGTACGACATCGTTTTTGATAGACCAGAAAGAATTTGATCTAGAATTCTGTTGAATTCAGATGGGGCAGTTTTAATTCCGAATGATAGACGCTTCATTTTATAGGTGCCTCTGTGTGTCGATATTGCTTGTATTTCACTTGATTCTTCATTGACTTTCAAGTGTAAATAAGCTTTGTACAAGTCTAGACGACAAAAGTATTTCGACCCTTTTAGGCTATTGAAAATTTCATCGATTCTCCGGATAGGATAATTTGCCGACACTAATTTTTCATTGACACCAATTTTGTAATCTACACACAGACGTACCCCTCCATCTGTTTTAGGGATAATAACTAATGGAGATCCCCAGTCGCTTGTCGGAACTTTTGAAATTATTCCTGCTGATTCCAGATCATCTAGTTCTTTTTCTACGCGCTGTCTTAGGGCATACGGGACCTCACGTTCTTTGTGAAAAACAGGTTTTACATTTTTGCGGAGCTTAAGAGCTACTTCGATTCCTGGGACACATCCTACTTTCTGTTCAAATACTTTGGGAAAAGAAGTCATTAATTCTTCTGATGTTTTGATTGCATTTACTTGTACAGGTTTATGTTTTGTTAAAATTTTCTTGTCTAAATCTTGAAGATCTATTCCTAGATGTCTAATCCAAGTTCTACCCAGAAGAGGGTCATATTCATTCGGTACAATGTACAGTTCTTCGAGTGATTTCTGATCCTGGTATGCCACTTTCACCTGAACTTTACCATCTGGCACAAAAACATTTTTGGTGTAGGATCTAAATATAATATTTGATGGTTGAAGTTTGGATGTAATGTTAAATTTATTGAACAGATTACGTGGCAATAATGTAAATCCAACACCTGAATCTACTTCAAACTTCTGAGGTTTATTATTGATGTGAACCGTTACAAAATACTTTTGTGTGTCATTCATAGTTGCTTGATCATTTCGATAGATATCAATCACATTATTGATGCCGCTTACGTAATTAACAAGATCACAATCAGATTCATCATCAACTTCATTCTGATTGGTTTCCCTAATGATCTTTCTTGAGGAATCTAGTAAACGTCGAAGACAGACTCGCTGTACGTGGCCTGTTCGTCCACAAGATTGACACTTTAAGAATTTCGGATCCGTACGGCAGTCGCTAGCTTTGTGATTTTCTCTTGCGCATCGTATACATAAATGACCTATTCCCAATTTGTTGAAATCTATTTGCTTAGAATTCACTTGACGTGACTTTGATTGATTGTGAGAAAAATGATATCTAGATTTGGTAACTTTGTGAATTTCATTAGATGTTTCTGAACACTGTTGTAATTGGCTCAAGCTAAGTTCCCGACTGTCCAATTTTGACGCTTCCAATATTAACGCTTTTTTTACAATTGAATCAAAATCAGGCGTTTCTGTTTGAAGGATTTGTTCTCTTATTGACTGGTCTTTTATGCCCCTTATAAACTGGGCGCGTAGGAATGTGTCTGCCATATCTATTTTACAGTCACAAGGAGATGTAAAGTCGCAGTCGCCGATGTCACGCCGTAGCAGCGCTACATATTCAGAAATATTTTGATTGTCTGACTGGTAATTTGACAGGAAACGGTGTTGCGCTACTAATATATTTTTTTTAGGGCATAAGTGTGCTTCTAATGTTTTAATGATTACGTCGTATTCCAAATCATTAACATTTTTCGGAGAAACTAGTGACGCCAGTATCTTGAAAGTGTCCGGACCAAGTGAGTTTATCATCATTTGAGCGCAAAAGATTTTATTGGAAAATACCCCCTTCATCCTTAAATAATTTTCGAATCTTTGTTTGTAAAGTTTGAAACTTTCTTTAGTTGAATCGAAATTGTCAAATGGTGGAATTATTGACATTTGTGATGTCCCTTGGTCGAATCGTAATGATGCGGCATTTCCAGCTTGTGAAGCTGTTATGTGTTGAATCAACTGTTCCTGCGATTTTGTAAAAACGTCTAAAAGCTGGGAGAATTGTGATACATCCATGGTTACCTGAGGTCTAGGAGATGTTGAAATAGAAGGAAATATAAGTTTGTTTTACCTCGTCGCCAATTTGTAGTAACGTAAGTCACATACTTTATTATCACATTACATTATAACAAATATACATTCACATGACTCGCCACATAACAACAATACTTAAAAACGGAAACTGCAAAAAGTCATGGAGTAAACATGTCCCATCTTTGATACGATAAAATGTCAGAGATACAACAGT
>JAEMUL010000225.1:0-10617 GCA_034510155.1 Eucriotettix oculatus | reverse complement strand
TAATTAACTAGCCAAAATAATAGAATTTAGTTTATTCGAGAGATTTATTACTGTTACTATTTTCACATCACTCTTGTGATATTTTTAAAATATACATGTTTGCTAACACAGATTGTTTATCTTAAGGTCGTTTTAAATTTGCAAACTGTTCCTTAATTTCACCTTGAAACTTGCGTTGTCCTACTCAGGTGGAATATTATATTTCTATTAGAATCTTCTTCTTCCAACATAAAAATAGCTATGTTATTTATTTGGTAGAAAATTCTTAAATTGTATCACCACAAATTCCACAAGGAAAATATAGAGAAAAACAAATGTGTCCAAATTCTAATGGTTACAGTTTCATCAACAAATATATTGGACTAATAAAAAATTCACTACAACCGATAACAAAAAAAAGGTTATAAGGGCTGCATTTTTGAACATAGAACAATTAACAATATAAATTAATTATCATGTTTTGCCAATTACGGTGTTAGGGTAATATTTAGGTCATTTAATAACTTAATCCTTGTTAAAAAATTTTAAAACAGAAAATGTTGTTTACAAAATTCAGTGTTTGGGACTGTAGAGGCTGTTACATTGGTCAGACAAAACGCAGCCTCCAAACTATAATTAAAGACCATATTACGATTTTAAAACAATCTGTGTTAACAAAACATGCCTGTTACTAATAAAAATGATAGGCTTCAGAAATTCGCATATTTCAGAGAGACTTTGAACATGGGTGCTATGCATAAAAAAATTTACTTCCTGGTTTTCAGTTTTTGTGCTCAGAAAGTAGAAGAGATATTACGTTTCAGGAAAAGATTACCGCGACCACCATTAAGTAGAAAAATAAAACTGTTGTTGTTGTTGTATTCAACCTAAGACTGGCCTGATGCAACCCTCAATGCTAACCTATCTTGCACAAGCCTTTTCACTTTCGCATAGTTACCACATCTCCTAATCACCCTAATCTGCTTATCGTACTCCAAACCTTTCTCACTTCCCCTCTAATACTAATTTTACAAGATCCTCGTGTCTCAAAACGTGGCCTATCCCTTCTCTTGGTCAACGTCCCTCCAAATTGTTCTCTCTTCCCATTTTCCGCTTAGAACTTTCCTAGTTAGTGTTTCTATCCAACCATCTCGTTCTCCTATAGCGCCACATTTCAAAGCCTTATTTGTTATTTTCCTTCTTGCAACTCCTACCGTCCACGTTTCGCACCCATATAACGCCACACTCAATACGAACATTTTTTGCAACGATTTCCTAAAAATCGCACTTATGTTGCATATCGTTTCACATTCTTGGCACTTCCTTCTAATCTTAATTTTACTAGACCCTCATGTGTTGAAAACGAGGCCTATCAATGTATCGCTTCGCTTGGTCAACGTCCTCCATATTTCCACATTTCAAAGGCCTCTGTTCTTTTACTTTCCGCAACTCCTATCGTACACGTTTATATAACGCCACACTCCACACTAACATTTTAGCAACGATTTCCTAATATTCGCACTGATCCTGCGCCATCCTACTCTAGTTATTATGCCGCCCAAGTTTACCCTTTAGGTTAAGAAAACATGCAAATTAATATTATTATTATTTAAAATGATAGACTCTACTGAAATTCTCTTATTTAAAAGACTCTGAACAAGGGTTCTACATATAAAATAAATTTCTTTCCTGGGTTTCAATTTTTTGTTTTCACAAAATGGCAGAAATATTACGTTTCAGTAAAAGATAACCACTATTAAAGAAATATACATACATACATATATATATATATATATATATATATCCCGGAGGGAGTGCATACAACTATAGAATAAAATCTGCAACGCCACTGCTCCCCCCATTGACATAATCGCAGTATCGATACAGTAACGGAGGCCTCTTTACATTCATAGCAACGACATTACAGACATTTCCTTGTCATAGAAAGAATTATACATCTAGTGTTAGGTGCTAAGGTAGAAAATTCCGCAGTGTGTTAACGTGACGTGAAACGTCGGTAACGTTCCCAACAGTCTCCGTATCTTCGTATTTGTGTAACAAGTGGTTGTTTATACGTCACGCAAGTGTGTGTGTGTGTGTGTGGACATAGAGACAGAGAGAGAGACAGGAAAGAGCAGACACTCACTCACCAGGACATGTCGCGATCTCGACTGGATTCGAACTGAAAGGACCAGCAATCTTATCTCTGCTCTTATCTGTTTCGCGCAAGATTACTGCGTCGTTGCTGATAAAACCTGAAACAATCGAAAATAAAAATTTACCTGCGTCCGAATATCGGGGGTCCAAAGTACTCGTTAATCATTCCCGTTACGCCGTATTTCGCCTTTTCCATAAATAATAAACTTCGAAACATGACCGTCGTCGAGGATTCGGGGGAGGGGGGGTGGTTGTGGTATTCAATCCTACAATCCTAAGACTGCTCTGATGCATCAAGCTGGCCTAGCTTGCGCTAGCCTTTTCATTTCCTCATAACTTCCACAACCCTCATTCTTCAGAATCTACTTAGCGTATTCCATCCTTTTCCTCCCTCTTCTGTTCTCCGCCCCCACCACACACATACTTCCCTCTAATGTCGTAAAACGTGGCCTACTAATCTATCCTTACTCTATCCGTCCTCCATATTGTTCGCTTTTCCCCTAATCCGTTTAGAACTTCCACGATTGTGATTCTATCCATCCATTTTCAGCATTCTCCTATAGCACCACATATCAAAGGCTTCTATTCTTTTCCTTTCCCAACTCCTATCGTCCACGTCTCGCACCCATATAACGCCACGCTCCATACGAACATTTTCAGCAACTATTTCCTAATATTCACCCGTATATTACCCGTAAGTAAATTCCTATTTTTCGCGAAAGCCTTCCTTGGCTGTGCTATCCTACTCTTTATTATGTCTACTATACTTCTACCATCCCTAGTTATTACGTTTCCGAAATAGCAGAATTTCTTAACTTCTGTCGAAATATCCCTTCCCAATCTGACAGCCTTTGTTATTCCACTGTTTCCCATTCTTGTGGTTGATAGGAAAAGAGGGTGTCTCTTAGTTCAAATTAGTCCTGAGCCAATTCTGGTTTCATGATTCAGAACCTGACTGGAATCTGTTCGAAATAGCCTTCCCTTCTTTTTTTTGAATACCTCACCTAAACTCGCAGCCGACACCTTACTAAAAGCTCCAATTGTCCATTTAACCAGGATTTATGGCCACCACACGAAAGGATTTTTCGTCCTTAGTGACTTATCTTTTGATATCGTCATAGGTAATAAGAAATTTTTACATGCTATGCGAGCGACGGTAGGGTTGCTTTAATACCGCCAATCACATACGTCACGCTATGACGTCAAAGTAACGTCACAGTAGTGTCAAACGAAGGCTTTCCTGCTGTATATGATTAACAAAGAATTCTCGGGATTCTAACCGGGTGAAAATGTTGTAGAAAGAAGACGTTTCGAATGCGGTATCTGCCGTCATCTTCATATTCACGGCAGTGAAACGTCCTGTTCATACAACATTTTCATCCGGTTTAGAATTCCGAGAATTCTTTGTTAGTCACAGGTTTTACCTTATACCCATAACCTCTACAGATGACAGTCAGCAGTAATTCAAGGGCAAGATAAGAAAGCAGAAATCGAGAAAGGAGTAAGACAAGGATGCAGTCTGTCACTCATGCTCTTTAATTTATACATATCGAACAGGTGATGAAGAAAGTTAAAACAGAATATCGAAATGAAATCAAACTGCAAGGAGAAACCCTACAGTTTGCCGATTATATTGTGGTATTAGGGGAGTCAGAAGAAGACTTGGAAACCACAATAAATGGCATGAACGTGGTCATGGAGGAAGAGTACAGCATGCGGATTAATAGAGGGGAAAAAACCAAGCTGATGGAGTGTAGTATAGGAAACAGTGGAATAACAAAGGCTGGTAGATTGAGAAAGGATATTTTGAAGGAAGTTGAGGGACTACTACTTGGGCAGCGTAACAACTAGACTACGATAGAACAGGCAACGAAGGTTTCTGCAGAAAAGAGGAAGTTACTTACAACTAATATAAGTGTTAATATTAGGAAATCATTATTAAAAACGTTGGTATGGACTGTGGCGTTATATGGTTGGACTGTAGGAGTTGCAGAAAAGAAAATAAGGCTTATACATAACCTCTACGGAAAACAGGCAGAAGAAATTAGAATAGAAGCTCAAGAAAAGAAAGCAGAAATCGGGAAAGGAGTGAGTCAAAGATGCAGACGATGAAGAAAAGGAATATGGAAAAACCCTACGCTTTGTCGATGATATTGTGGTATTAACGTAGTCAGAAGGAGACTTGGAAACAATAATAAATAACGTGGACGGTAGGCGTTGCAGAAAGGAAAAGAATAGAAACCTTTGAAATGTAGTGATATGGGAGAACGAGATGGGTGGATAGAATCACTAACGAGGGAATTTCTAAGCAGAATAGGGGAAGATACAGCAATATGGAGGACGTTGACTAAGAAAAGGGATAGATTAATAGGCCACGTTTTAAGACATATGGGTCTTGTAAAATTAGCATTAGATGGAAGTGAAGAGAAAAGAAAGGTAAATGATGATATACGCTAAGCAGATTAAGGAGAATGTGGAATGTGGTAGTTATGTGGAAATGAATAGGAGTAAGACTTTGATAGGTTAGCATGGAGGGTTGCTTCAAGACTCAAGACTACAACAACGGTTTCTTATATGAAATGATTGGCCAGGACGAGCAACGAGCAAGGAATATAACTGCTTATTGCTGGGTCCTAAATATTCCAGTTTGTATGAACCTGGCGTTGGACCGTAATTCAACAACTTACCAACTGTCTCCCGCAGCAGCCGCTTGGCTCCACATACATTTATGATTATACTAACAACATCTACTAACTCGATGCTCCTCTAACGATACTACTCCCTCCCTCCCTCTCTCACTCTCTCTCTCCCTCCCTCTCCCTGACTCACTCATTATCTCCCTCTTATTCTTTGTCCGACAAATTAACACCATTTTACACTACGTTGTTGTTGTGATATTCAGTCCTAAGACTGGTCTGATTCAACCCTCCATGCTAAACTGTCCTGCGCAAGCCTTTTCATTTCTTTATAACTAGCACAACCCACATCCTCCCTAATCTGTTTAGCGCTTCCAAATGCTTCGCCTCCCTCTTCTGTTCTTAGCCCACACACTTCCCTCTAATGCTTTTGTTACGAGACCCTTGTGTCTTAACAGTGGCCTATTCATCTATCCCTTCTCTTGGTCAACGTCCTCCATATTGTTCGCTTTTCCCCTATTCTGTTTAGAAATTCTTTGTTAGTTACTCTATCCACCCATCAGATTGTTTAGCATTCGTCTATAGCACCTCATTTCAAAGGCTTCTATTCTTTCCCCAACTCCTATCGTCCACGTTTCGTACCCATATAACGCCACGCTCCATACGAACATTTTTAGCATTTATTTCCTAATATTCATACTTATATTACCCGTAAGTAAATCCCTCTTTTTCGCGAAAGCCTTGCTTGCCTGTTGCTATCCTACTCTTTATGTCTACTATACTTCTACCATCCCTAGTTATTACGTTTCCCAAGTAGCAGAATTCCTTAACTTCCGTCAAAATATCCCTTCCCAATCTAACACCCGTTCTTATTCCACTGTTTCCCATACTACACTCTACAAAGTATATATCAAGGACCCACTACAGTACTTTACACGGTCCTTCTCCTATTGCAATTAATCCGACTTGCGGTCCCGACATTTCCTTTCCTGCTCCCAACAGTTTTCCTGGCGGTCACCTTCCGTACGTTGAATGTGGGTGCTCTGGTGTTGACTGGCGAAACTCATCATCAGGGGGGAGGGGGATTTTAATTTAAATCAAAATAAATTATTGGGTTATACTGAATAAAAACAAATTGAATTTATTCACAGAAAACACAAGAAAACTACTATAATTACTAGACTTAGAGTCCATTTTAAATTGCATTTAGCAAGACTGTCTACTTACAGGTTATTTTTTTGTTGGCTTATCGTGCAGCAACAAAATTGCAATCACGTACTTTTCTAAATTGGCGCTGACACACCTGAGATTTACTGTGGGTCGCGAACAGCTTCGACCTTTGCCCACTCTGGTATCTTGGGGTCTTCGTCTTCCACGAATTCTGGTCGCCTCTGGAGCTCGTTCCTGGGTTCTGGGAAATTACTTGGACAGGATTCCATCTGCAGGGGCATCCTTCCGTCCTTTACGCCAGCGAGATTCCTCTTTTTCTCTCCGCCTGATTACTTCAAAGCTCGTTCCTGACTCGCTAATTTCTCTAGTGTCGTGGCTCAACTACTACGCACTCTCCTCACATTCTACTTGTTCAATTTTACATGCCCAACTGCCCATCTATCCACGCAGGTCATCTCCTTCATTCACACCACCATGAGAAGCATGGCGGATCACCAGACCCTCAGCCTCCAATTGAAATCTAGCTTGGTTCGTGGTTTCACTCCCTAATTTCTGAAAAGGGTCGCCCCTTCTAAAATTACCGGGTTCAAGGAACTGAACTAAGGTATCAGGTTTTTAAGTCGCCAAACGGTGCTCTTGGCACGTTCTGGCACCTTGGTGTTTACTTCTACTGAATGTCACCAATATGGGGAATTATTCACTCAGTGACGAAATAAAATGGCGATTGCCATACACACTCATTACTATCACCAAAACTACCTTTTGGTCGTGGACCATCAAACTGCTTCCGGCACGCTTCAACGGACAACTCAAGCACGTCTGTCAAGGAACGTTATGTATTTCGTATTCTTTTTCTTCTTCTATGCATCTTGAGTCCAATATTGTGCCTTGACCTCCAGTAGTAGTCTCCTCCTTAGATCCATCATCCGTCTTATATCCTTGTCTACTGCATCTATCCATCTGTTCCTTGGTTTTCCCGCCAGACCTTTACCTAGAATAGAATAGAAATTTTTTTATTCCCACATCAGTTGTTTTATGCATAAGTTTTACAAACTTCCTCTGAGGTGGATATTAAAAGAGTAACCTACCACGGCTAGTAGATCACAGTATGACAAGAACAAAGTTGAAATACAAACTAAAAAATATTTTCATCGCGTTCTGGAGAGAAGGAGAGACAGGCATGGGGAGGCAACAGTCTAGGCATATCTTTAGAGAGCAAAAATAACAAAATTACGGAAAAAACGAAATTCCGCAAGTTTGCCAAAATTATGCAAAAATGACAAAATACACCCATAAGAGCAAAAATTCCGCAAAAATACCAAAATGACGTAAAGTTTACAAAAATACGCAAAATAAATAAATTTTGTAAAACTAACAAAATTACGCATACAACAAAAATTACGCAAAAATATCAAAATTACACAAAAAATACAAAATTACGTAAACATACAAAATAACGCAAAAATGATAAAATTACGCATGTCAAAATTACTCATAAATGTCAAAATGAGGAACAAAATTCAAAATAAGAATAAAAGTCAAAATTAGGCATTAGAGTCAAAAATACGCATAAATGTCAAATTTTGCCATCATAGTCAAAATTATGTATAAAAATCAAAATTAAGCATAAATGTCAAAAGCAGGTAGAAGAGTCAAAATTAGGCATCTTAGTCAAAATCACGCATAAAAGTCAAAATGAGGCATAAAAGACAAAATAAGGTACAAAAGTCAAATTTACAAATAAATGTAAAAATTACGCAAAAAAGTCTAATAACGCTAAAATGTCAAAATTGAGTATAAAAGTCAAAATAACGCATAAAAGTCCAAATTATGCATTCAAGTCCAAATTACGCAAAAATTACAAAATTACAATATGGGGGACGAGGACAGATTAATAGACCACGTTTTAAGACACGATAGTCTTGTAAATTTTGCATTACAGTACGTGTGTGGGGGTAAGAATAGAAGAGGGAGACAATTGATGGAATAAGCTAAACAGATAAGATGTGCTAGTTATGCGGAAATGAAAAGGTTTGCGCGAGATAGGTTAGCATGGAGAGTTGCATCAGTCAGACCAGTCTTAGGACTGAATACCACAACAGCAATTATACTTGCATTGATGGGCAATAAATGAAACTATTTGTTTTTTTATTTACGGCCCTTCCGTACAACAAAATTTAATAAAATTTTGGATAGAAACCAACCTATCATAGATTTCTACCAATTGTTATTGAAGCAATTAATCCCAATTCTTTTTATTAAATTATGAAAAAATAACATCGAAGTCAATCTCATACAAACGAAGGATAATCTAGGCCAATCATTATTCTGTCCGCTTCGAAGTTAAATGCTGTAATTTTAATTCAGGCAGTAATTAGGCTGTAACCTATCTTTCCTACATTTTAATTGGAGCTGGCCCCCTATTACAGAATTCACACCTCAAAATTACAGAGAATACAGAAAGAGTTAATTACAGAAAAAAAGGAATATAATGTATTTCTGGAATAATCCATAATTTTAAAATTTATGGTAAAGGATGGCCAGCTATGTTATGAGGTTGTAATTCTTACTGATTGGGTGAGGTACATTAATTTAACTTATTAATTTATAATATAAAATTATAATATGTTGGGGAATAATAAAAAAAAGGAAAGAGAAAAGATTACGTTTAAAATTAAATTTTAATAAAATATAAATCAAATTTATTTCCAAAATTTCTAGATAGTGTCATAAGAAACGGACAATACGTTAACATGTGACTTTATCTCAGGGTATTCACTGCGGGGTGAACGAAAAGCATTCATTTGTTCCTTACTGGCAATAGGCCTGGCAAATGTGAACTCTAAAATCAAAATATGGGTACGATACGGAGAAAATGCATCTGTTTCTTTAAGCTGGCTTATGATGGTTGACAGGTGGCTGCTACGAGATCGTCTCCGCCTGGTGTCTCCCGTCGATTCTCTTTCCAGGCATCATCCGACGAATTCTCTCGGCTCTCGATCACATCTCCCTTCCGGTCTCCCAACAGTCTCTTCTCTCTCAACTCCCAACGACTTCTGTGCTCTCCCGACAATCTAGTGTTTCTTCCTACCAAAATTTCCTCCCTCGTCACTTCGGTCGGACACTACACCATCTTCAGCCACCAATCAAATGCTGTCCACCAAAGTCTACTATTGGCTTGTAGTTTGACAATTACAGCCAATAGGAAAAATCTACATCTTGGAGGGCGTAAATACAGCATATGTTGCGCACCTTGCCGTAACATTCCTAATTTTTCATGGACCTTCCGTCTTTCCAGCCGTTCTTCTAATTAGCTACGGCCACTTCCGATAGCCGTTCATTCCCAATTTCGTATGGATGGCCGATGCTTCTCTAGTTAGAAAAGCAAGGGAAGGTCTATTGTTCATGGAATGCGACCTCCCACATTAAGAAACGGGCAAGAAACAGATGAACTTTATTTAAGCTTTCCACTCGCGTATTTAATGACTATTACAAGGTGTTATGGTCACCATGACCATATTTATAAATTTATCAAGAATAAAATTGTAAAATACTAATCATCTGTCATCAGTATCAACGCAGCAAGTTGCATTAATATGATGGGACACATTTACATGATCACAATTACTGTAATACCTATTTCTTGGGTTTCCACCAGGGACTGTGAAAGCTCCACTTGAGAAATATGGCGGAGTGCGGCAATGAAATGCTGAGGCTCACCCTTTCGCTGACCCAGGTGGAAACCCGAGGACCACAGGGATCTAAGATCTAAGATCAGACTTCTCTGATAAACATATACTTACTTACTGCAACACCAGTCGTTGCCAGTTGCATCCCAGAATGTATGATTCTGGAAAATTGTTCTGTTTCCCACAGCCTGGAGTTATGTATAAGCTACACAAAGCATAGCTTAGGGCTGCAACCACCGAAACACATTTTAAAGTTGAAGATTTATTATTTCACTGTCAATATACTATATTATTTACAGTTTAACACTGTCACTGACGTATGGCGTTATAAATGGCACCAATTTCAAAAAACGACCTCATCAACTCTCATTTTTGCCCTGACAAGATGTCCTCAAATTGGATGAAGAAGTGGCCTAATGCAACACATCATAGCAGACTCCTGATGGTTACAAGAGCAGCCAATACAACAGGACTTAAAATCATCATCCTACATCCAATTGTATCAATAACACTGACCTGAATCACTAGCCACCTGAGAGAGTGAGAATAATTAAACTCTTACATTAGTATTTGTAATTGTTATAATATAAACACTTGCATATATTTTTATTATTATGATAATTTTATAGTGCTTAGAGAACACAGGCCATGAGTAAATTCCTTAAAACATTTCAATGTTACTCTTTAAAGACCCTTTGTGGACGACTCTGCCGTTTGAAGAAATAAAAACATCAAGCACTTAAACAGGCAAATTTTCCTCAACGCAAAAAGCTCTGGATAGAAAAATTGCTTCTCTGGTGTTGTAGTAATCAGTCCTAATACTGGTCTGATGCAACCCTCCATGCTAACTTATCCTGCACAAACATTTTCATTTCTACAAAGCTACATCATCCTCCCTTATCTGCTAAGGGTACTCTATCCTTGGCCTCCCTCTTCTGTTCACTTCAGCTAATGCTAATTTTAGAATAAACTCATGTCTCAAAAGT
>JAEMUL010000224.1:0-10685 GCA_034510155.1 Eucriotettix oculatus | reverse complement strand
ATAATATGCCCTCTTTGGCGTATTTATTATAATATATATATGTGATAAATTGTTATAGATTTATTATTGAAAAACAAAGTTTACATTTAAAATTCTGAATTTAATAATCAATATATTTTAACAAGAGCATTAAATTAAATGATACAAAGTATAAAAGAAAACGTAAACAATTAAAATATATTTATATCGAAACTCTTCAAAATCAGGGTCACCTGTGGGACAATAGGTCTGGCAATGTGATCTCTATAAAATAAATTTTAACGATACCGACGACATCTGTATCTGTATCTGCATCTGTATCCTGACGGCGCTCTGTTCTGTGATGATGGCTTGAACACCTCTGCGTCGGGATTATCTCGTTGTCTTCTTTGCTCGGATTGTCCAGGGACCGCTACCAAGAAGTCGTGAATCTAATTACATACCTCGCGCTTTGACCAAAATAGCGGAGACTCCATTTTCTCCGTTCGGCGGCTAGCAACTTTCTCTCCTTGGTGGTTGGTAGTATTGTGTTTTGATCAACACTCGCGACCTCTCAACATTTTCCGTTCGGCGGCTAGTAACTTAGTGTATCTCCGCCTCAAAATCACTTCACACGTCACCTTGGTATGAGCTTTAATCCCTCCTCCTTAATTACAGCAACCAATCAACTGCAATTCCCAAAGGGATTCATTGGCTTTCATTTCAACAATTGCAGCCAATAGGAAAATTTCAGCTACAGGCCGTAAACATCGCATATGTTTTATATTACTCCGTTGCAGCCGGTTGCGATTCCAAATTATTCACGAAGCTTACGACTTTCGGAGGAAAACCCTTCCGAATTTACGACGGGTGACTCTTTTTCGTGAAAGGGTCGTCTCCACTGTCCGAAAGGGAAAGCGAGGCCATCCACAGCCAAGAATGCGTCGCATAACTTAAGTCTGCTTCACGTACTTTTTATACATTACAGTCAACTAATTTGAAACATAAAATAAGTTTGATTTCCAAGTAATTTAATACTAGATATGCAACTTCAAGGTTCACACTTTCGAAATTATTATATTAGCAAAGTTAGTTATCTCAAATCTTTATTGAATTTGTCAAAACACTTAAACTGAGAAACTTTTGTTATTCATTGTCATATTCGTCTGAAACCTTTCCTTAAATTCATATGAATAAATTCATACGAAATGCATATCAACAATGGTCTGTAAAACTTTACATTAGTGTCGCTACAGTCAATTTGTTGTATTACAGTATGTTGTTACTGTTTATCAATTATATCTATCCTGTTTTAATAAATACTCTTATTATTATTATTATTAATTTTGAAATTAACTTTAAAGACAAAATTTGTTAGAAGACTTTTTAACTTCTCACTGACACAACCATAAATGGTAATACCATCTTGGTTTATAAGACCCTCGTGTCTTAAAATGTGGCCTATTAATCTATCCCTTCTCTTAGTCAACCTCCTCCATATTGTTCGCTTTTCCCCTATTCTGTTTAGAACTTCCTCGTTTGTGATTCTATCCACCCATCTGATGTTCAGCATTCGCCTATAGCACCACATTTCAAAGGATTCTATTCCTTTCCTTTCCCCAACTCCTATCGTCCACGTTTCGCACCCATATAACGCCACGCTCCATACAAACATTTTTAGGAACGATTTCTTAATATTCACGCTTATATTACCTGTAAGTAAATCTCGCTTTTTCGCGAAAGCCTTCCTCGCCTTTGCTATTCTCCTCTTTATGTCTACTATGCTTCTACCATCCCTAGTTATTACGCTTCTCAAGCAGCAGAATTCCTTAACTTCCGTCAAAATATCCCTTCCCAATCTAACACCCATTATTATTCCACTTTTTCCCATACTACACTCCATTACCTTGGTTTTGCCTCTATTAATCCTTATATTGAACTCTTTCTCCAGGACTACGTTCATGAAATTTATTATGGCTTCCAAGTCTTCTTCTGACTTATCCAATACTACAATATCGTCGGCAAAGCGTAAGGTTTTTATTTCTTCTCCTTGCTTATCCACTGCAAGGATATAAGCAGCGTTGTTGCTCTCTAGTTCCTGGAGGTTGTTTAAAAATATTAACTCGAGCTAGTCTGTGTTCCGGTTGGTTTGTGAGACGCTTATCATATAAAGCAAGAAAGAGTTGTAGCAATTTATACTTGAATATTATTATACTCTCAATTATAGAAATTTTTATGAAACGGGTAAATGTTAAGAAAACTTGATTGGGGCAATCAATGATTTCGTACGCAATTCTTCTTTTAATCCTTATATGAGTATGCCAACAGCTACTGAAAATAATGTTATTGTTTTTTATTGCCTTACAGGAGGACAATAAAATTAAAAGTCAAATTAATAATATTGAAGATATTATTATTAACTTATTGTGTAAAATTAAAAGATCAATTACCGTGCATTAATCTCATATCCTCTATTAGTTGACATACTTTATTTTCAAATTCTGCTTTCGTCATATAATCATAATCGTACGATTCTTTCATAACTCCTAAATATCAGATATTATGGAACCGTTCATCTCAGTTAACTCTGGAAACCGAGCTCCTGCTGTACAACCGTTTTGGACCTATGAAGTCCGACTATAGCGTACGGCAAGTAATTAAAACCTGGCAGTCTTATAAGGCTTACAAAATAAAGTGATGAAACAAATAGTAAATGCTCCATGGCATGTCACTAACATCCAATTAGAAAAGAAAAGGCAAGTTCCAGCGATTAAAGATGAAATTAAATTATTGTGCTCGCACTGAAAGCCATCCTAACGCACTTGCCAGATCTTTCTTTGAACACAAGTGAAGAGACACGATTAAAATTATGTAAGCCAGAAACCCTAACTAATCGACAGAACTGATTAGGATTAACTTATGTGCAACGTATTTTGTGTTATCGAATTTATCTAAATAAAATTTGCTGAATTTTGATTCATTTGAAGTATTAACTTCTACTTTATTTATTTTTGTTTTATACATTACGTATTGTTCTATTTGTACAATTTGTAAAGCTAGGTTTACACGGGCAGTGATGTTCGTCGAAGTTGGGTTGGCTGTGCATTGTCTACCATTCACATCTTGGGCAGATAACTGCCCACTTCCTCCCTGACAAGTGCTGCCCTCCCTACAGACCGGACAGAGAACTCAGACGCATGTTTACACTTCTCTGCTATTTATTGGCAACTACGACCGGTTGGATTGTTGATGTTGCATAGTGTCGATATATTGTTTATATCAAGTTGAATATTTTTCCTCTTTGTGTTTTCGCGCACGCATAATGTCCATAAACAGGAACTAATCACTTTGTAATTGTGACAAATAGACGTAACGAGTAAGGGTTCCTGAAATTCTCACGAAAAAGTCAAACTCAGTATTACGCTACTGTGCTATTGATACATAAAAATGAAAACAGTTTAGTAATATTGTTTGTTGTAGGAGCAGTGTTAGTTGTTGGAGCTCTCTGGCGGGGTACACAGAGACTAGACAGTAGCGAGACAGGCAGTGTACCCGACGGGCTAATGTCAGACAATCTGTACTTGTTGTAAAACATAAGTGTATTTAATAAAGTGTATTCATTAACACAACATGGTGGCAGCGGTAAAGTAGTGTAATTACCGACTATTGAATGGTTACTAAAGGATAATTGCACACCAAGATCATGGTGGCATCGTCATACAACATCGCAGCGCCGGATCCGTTTGACTTCAATTCGCCCGGTGACTGGCCTAAATAGAAAAGGAGGTTTGAGCGGTTTCGACTTGCTTCTATGTTAAACGCTTTGTCAGAAGAAGAACGGGTAAATACATTAATATATCTAATGGGAGAAAAAGCTGACGTAGTGATGCTCACTTTTGGGTTAACGGAAGCTGAAGAAAAGACGTATCAAATTGTGATTACTAAATTTGACAATCACTTTGCGCCTAAAACTAATATAATTTATGACAAACCACGTTTTCATACCCGAGCTCAAAATCCTGGGGAATCAGCTAGTGATTTTATCACCGAGTTACATAACCTCGCCAGAAATTGCAACTATGGCAGTCTAAAAGACGAATTTATTCGAGACAGGATTGTCGTAGGTGTTGCAGACAAAAAGCTGAGCGAGCGTATGCAGTTAGACGATACGCTCGCGCTTGATAAAGCCGTCAAGATGATTACGCAGTCTGAAGAGGTCAGAAAACAAGTCGAACAATTGCAACAACCGAGCATAAATAGAGTCGGGTTATCTAAGAAACACGACGAAGGTCCTAAATTCTCGTTACGGAATAAACAGGATAAACAATCAAATTCGCGGTCTAAACAGTGGAACAACTGTCAATGGAGCAGCCGCGATAAACACGAACGCAAACAATGCCCAGCTAACTCTGCCATATGTCACAATTGTCATAAGAAAGGACATTTTTCGAAAAGTTGCAGATCTAAGAGAAATATGTGTTCAGTTAATGAGGGCAAGCTAGACGCTGACGGGTTATTTCACATCGACACGGTCGAAATGAAAAGCGGCGACAATGCAGACTGGACGGCAACAATCCAAGTCAACGGGAAGGACGTTCGATTAAAATCGATACGGGGAGCGACGTTACGGCTCTTTCACCGAGATATGCAGGCAACAGAGAAGTTTCAAGGTCAGTGAAACGATTAACAGGTCCTGACTCGACGGCACTGAACGTCTACGGAGTCGAGCAAGCTACACTATCCTACAAGAACAGACATATTCGTCAAGAAGTTTATTATATCCGAAACCTTCTGCAGCCTATATTGGGGAGATCGGATGCAGTGAAATTAGGCCTAGTGAAAAGACTCGACGCTATTTTCAATTCAAAGACTATATCGTAGGATGATGTTAAGTCGAAATATCCCGAATTATTCCAGGGAATTGGGAAAATTCCTGGAAAGTGTAAAATTACTGGCAAACCGGATGCAATACCGGTTGCCGTGACATCTCCAAGGCGAATTGCGATACCCCTGCTAGACAAAGTGAAAAAGGCAATAGAGAAGATGGTAGAAGAAAGGATAATTTCGCCGGTCAATATATATACGGACTGGTGTTCTCCTATGGTTGTCACGTTCAAGAAAGACGGCAGCCCGAGGATTTGTGTGGATCTGAGAGAGCTGAATAAAGCCGTTCAACGAGAGTACCATCCTATACCTGATGTTCACTATACTCATAACTTAAAAGATGCCAGATATTTCTCCAAACTAGATGCGGGTTCAGGATTTTACCAAATAGTCCTAGACGAAGGATCACGTCTACTCACCACATTCATCACACCCTTTGGGAGATTCTGCTTTAATCGTTTACCATTTGGAATCACTTGTGCTCCTGAACGTTTTCAGAAAAAAAGTGCAAGAAATACTGGTAGGCTGTGACGGCATCGTATGTTTGATGGACGACATTCTAGAATACGGAGCTACTCAAGAGGAACATAACAGTAGGCTAGAGATGGTTTTAACAAAACTGCGTGAATCTAAAATCACGCTCAACAAGAAGAAGTTGGTTATCAGCAGCCAATCAATTGAATTTCTGGGACACATCATCGACGAGTCGGGTACTCGTATACATCCGGAGAAGGTAGAAGCCATCGTCGATATGGAAGCTCCAAATGACAAGAAGGGACTAAAAAGGCTCATGGGTATAGTTAACTTCTTAGCGAAGGCCATACCAGATAAAGCAACCATCTTGGCTCCACTTCAAGCCTTGCTGAAAGAGGATTCAGCATTTGTATGGGGAACAAGTCAAGAAGCAGCTTTTGCTAGAGTGAAGGAAATCTTGACTTCGGCTCCGGTATTAGCCCGTTTCGATCCTAGGAAGGAAACGATCGTAACGGCAGACGCGTCATCTTTCGAGATTGGAGAGCGCTACTCCAGATGCAAGAAGGGGGAGATATCAAACCTGTAGCGTACACGTCAAGACTACTTTCAGACGCCGAGAAAAGGTACGCCCAGATCGAGAAAGAGGCACTAGCTATTATCTATGCGTGTGAGAAATTTGCCGATTACTTAACACGCATGCATATCATAGTGCAAACCGACCACAAACCACTCATCCCGATTCTTATTACCAAAGCTCTGGATAACTTGTCTCCTAGACTTCACAGGTATCCGTCTTATGCGTTTTGATTACAATGTGGTCCACGTACCCGGTAAAGACTTGGAAACAGCCGACGCCCTATCCCGACAACCATATGTGCAGACAATACATGACGCATTCCAGGAGGAAGTGGAAAATCATGTGATCGGGGCGATTTCAAATCTTCCAGCGTCCACTTCTAAGCTCACGCAAATCGTCAAGGAACAGAAACAGGACTCAGAACTAGCAGCTGTTAGGGTCTACATCTGCAGCGTATGGCCAGGACAAGATTCTCTATCCACCTATTTGAAGCCGTTCTGGGAGAAACGATGGGACATTACCTGTCAGGGTGAACTGCTGATGTACGGGTCGGGAATCATCATCCCAAAGAAACTGCAAGCAGAAATGTTAGACAAGATCCACGGGGGACACCTCAGTATTACGAAATGCAGAGCTAGAGCCAATCAAACTGTTTGGTGGCTCGGCATGTCTACGCAGATTCGTCAATAGGTAGACAATTGTGATGCCTGCGCACAACACCGGTTGAATAGACATGAACCATTGATCCAGGTTGA
The DNA here is from genome assembly GCA_034510155.1 of Eucriotettix oculatus. Classification (NCBI taxonomy): domain Eukaryota; kingdom Metazoa; phylum Arthropoda; class Insecta; order Orthoptera; family Tetrigidae; genus Eucriotettix; species Eucriotettix oculatus. The sequence continues at coordinate 4,037 of JAEMUL010000224.1, read as the reverse complement.
ACCAGCTAATCGCCCGTGGCAGAAAGCTGGCATGGATTTATTTAAAGTAAACGATGAAAAGGATCTAATAATTTTTGATAGATATTCCCGATACCCGGAAGTGACGAAAGTTCCTAACTTGAGAATGGAAACTATCATAGAAAAAATGTCTGAGATATTTGCAAGACAAGGCATCCCGGAAGAGATCTTCACAGACAACGGGACTCAGTTCAACCCATTTCGGGAATCCCAAAGGTTCAAGGAATTCCAGGAAGCATATGGCTTTAAATTAGTTACAAGAAGCCCTGGCTACCCACAGAGCAATGGACTCGCCGAAGCGGGAGGCAAAATCGTAAAGAGAATTTTTGCGAAGGAAAAAGACCCCTACAAAGGCCTGCTGGCATACCGCAACACGCCTTTGGAAAACGGACACTCACCAGCGGAACTATCGATGAGTCGTAGATTGAAATATTTCTTACCTCATATTCGAGTCAACTTGGAACCGAATAGAGGAATCCTTAAGGAAAAAGAAGACCATCGAAGAGCAAGAATCGAGAGAAACTATAACTCGGCTAAAGGGGCAAGAAGACTACTTGAGTTGGCTTCCGGGACCCGAGTTTTCGTAAAAGATATAAAGAAGTTCGGCACGGTCATTAGAAAGGCAGACCAGCCGAGGTCGTATGTCGTCCGTACTGAAAATAATGACATACGTCGCAACAGACATAGAATTGTCCGACGGTATCGACAGGAGGCAACACACTACCTAGAGTTCCGAATGGGACGACGACTGATGTGTCTACTACGCCCGAGAACAGAAACGTCCTTACGCCCGAGTCCATCGAGCAGCCGACGGGAGGTCGACGGACGAGGTCCGGCCGAGTATCAAGAGCACCCCAGCGACTAGATCTTTAGCTTTGAGGGGGAGATGTTGTAGGAGCAGTGTTAGTTGTTGGAGCTCTCTGGCGTGGTACACAGAGACTAGACAGTAGCGAGACAGGCAGTGTACCCGACGGGCTAATATCAGACAATTTGTACTTGTTGTAAAACATAAGTGTATTTAATAAAGTGTATTCATTAACACATTGTTTTATATTATTACTACAGAAATCAATCAATAATAGAAACAGCACATGCACTTTGAAGCTGGTTTTCAGGGTAGTTCTCTCGTGTCAGCGATGGATTGGCAGTTGTCAGTGCATCACTGCCGTATGTTGACTCGCCACTGACATCACTGCCCCTCGTTTTCTGGCAGTCATCACTGCCCGTGTAAACATAGCCTAATTGTTTGTAGCGCGCATGTAACCATTTTTCGCGTTTGCAGATGTCTACGAATTTTTAAATTGGCTCATTTCCACAAGAAGAAACGGTTTGCGAATCTCAATAATTTCCGTGCTTTTAGACATATTGGTGTAGTTACTCACTATATAAATTATCAATAGTAACTGACGTTCACTTTAGAAATTACACACCTTTAAATATGGGATATTCAGATGTTTTCTATGTTTGAGCCGCTATAAATCTGTTGGTAATGTAGATAAAAATCTGAAACTTTTTCGCATAATAGGTCTTTATAATAGCAAACTACAATATAAATTTGAACTTTGACATTTAACTCAAAAATAGTATAAAAAATTGTTAAATGTAGGAAGAAATGCTCGATTTTCAAGTGTAGTACATGTGGGTATATAATTATAATACTTCAAATATTTTCACAAACGCGAAAGACGGCTACAACAATAGCGGCCGCCATTTTTCAACCGGGCACAATATAAATGAAACAAAATTATTTCTGAACTGCTAAAACATGAAGGAATGCACAATCGAAATATTACTTTTTTCTGAGATGGTGCTGCAACCACCTCTGGACCACTTGGTTATTCCACTGTTTTCCATACTGGTTTCCCCTCTATTAAGCCTCACATTGAACTCTTTTTTCAGGACCAAGTTCATGCCATTTATTCCTTCTGACTCCCCAAATACTACAAGTCATCGGTAAAGCGTAGGGTTTTTATTTCATCTCCTTGCAGTATGATTCCTTTTCCATATTCCCTTTTAACTTACTAATCACCTTTTTCATATATAAGATTAAAAGCATGGGTGACAGCTAAAGTTAAACAACAACGGGGTGGACTGAAAAAACAACGAAACAGAGACACTTATCTACATAAAAATATTCAGAAGATTATGAGCGAAAGATGAATAACAACAGTAGTAAGAAGGGACAGGGGCAAATAACTACGTAACAGGAATCTTGTGTGGTGATTCATGACCCTTACAGTCGGGTAAAGCAAAAATAATTTAGTTTTTGTTATTTACGTATACAGGACGGAAGACGAGAATGGCTTGGTGGGGCTGAGTAGGCGGGAAATGTCGGCGGGAAAACGTCACCGTCTGCAACATTGTTGGCTGCAACATTGTGGATGGCCTGGAAGAGATTAGATTGGACAGTTGTTGCAGAGAGGCTGCCGGAGAGAGACGCTAGGGAGAGACGAAGCAGTGGCAGAACAAGGCGACATGTATAAAATTTAGTTTCTGCACATTTAAGAAAGGAGATTCATTTGGTGGGAGTACAGAAAGAGAATCTTAATATGAAGAAGACGTGACCCAGGAAAGGAACAACCGGCATACGAACAAAAATGAAGAACGACGTCATCAGGCTTTAACATCCGGTAACGGCAATTTACCTCGGTTTTTCCATCAAACCATTCTCGTCTGATTCGCGAATTTAATTTTCAACTATATCGTTCGTCACCTTCGTTCCCGGGAGCAGCCATTTAAGAAGCTGCGTAGAGTATTATTTTTGCTTTTACCGACTGAGCTAATGATTAAATTGATATTGTAAAATTATATGTTTTCCACTATAATTTAATTTGAGTTATAGTTATATTTAAATTAAATACATTATTATTATTGTTTGCATCAACAATATATTTTTGATGGTGTAACCAACGAACACCACACTTGATTGAGGAGAACTAGGATTCAGAGAGATATAGTGCAAGGAAAGATATGTGGAGACTAAGAAATGGAAACTTTGAGAAGCAAAATTCAGAAAAAGAGGGTACAGGGAGGAAGGAAAAGGCACACAGTATATGAGAGTGGGGGAGGGGAAGTAAGATGGATAAATACACTAATACAGACACGGGGAAACAAATAGAACGACGACACACACACAGAGAGAATAACCAACATATTGACAAGCAAAAAGCACTGCGGGGATAATACAAGGAATGAAGTGTTGTTTTATTAGAACTATTCAAATTTTTTATAAGTCAGAAAGTGTTAAGTTTAATAAAGGTCGTGTTATGAGATATTGCCTATGTTTGCAACTGTTTTAAACTGATGATTACTAAATATTTATCATTTTCAGAACCACCAATAAACAAGCCTCGTGAAAATAAGGAAACTGTTAATGTCTTCTTACGGAATGACTACGCCAAAATAGAATTAGAAGTTGGAAATATGATTGTGCTGAATCCTGAATCTGGGTCAAATTCTAGTCGTGGAATATTTGAGGTTTTCTTTGGGATTTTCTGACAAAAATTTGGGCCGTCTTTGGGTTGGCCCTTTACCCAGCTGTTACAGTTAGTTTATGGCCAATATTTATTGTATGTAAATGGCTGGGATAAAATGAAAAGTTGTCTATTATCACTTTTAAAGAGAATTTGCCAAATAATTTTTCTGACGACAGCTGATAATTACGGAGATAGAAAATTTAATGTGTGATGTCACAACTGTGACGTGTTTTATGGCTCCCCAGGCTTCCTGTGAAAAGAGAAGATGGTAGGCATAGTCTTGCTCGAAATTTAGGACCGATGTTGGCCTTACCTGAAATTGAGGGCCCTGCCAATGTACTTTATATTTGTCCTGAACTCTCTCCTAGTTGTTCAAAGGAGTGGCAGAGTGGTTATAGATTCTTCGTCTCATGCCGTGGAATGGGGTTCGGTTCCCTGAACCAGCTAGGAATTTTACCCGTGGTATTACCTTTTTTTGCAATTAATCATCTTATTTTTAATTTGCAATTAAAATTAGGTCTTCATTTTTGTACACTTTATAAT
>JAEMUL010000223.1:0-10753 GCA_034510155.1 Eucriotettix oculatus | reverse complement strand
CTCAATATATTTTCCTCCAATTGTCGAAATATTGGATATTAAATGATGAAGAAGACTGATTTACGGAATATAATTATATAACTTTTGAAAAAGCTGTGTTGGAGAGAATTTGAATACGTGACAAACGCAACTAAACGATTAAAAGAAAAATTGAGGTACTATAGTGAAGAATTATTCATTGTTGAAAGTGAGTCTTTGGTGCTTGAAACTTGACTGAGGCGAAGTTGGTGGTTTATACTAGTAGCGCAGGAGACAACACGAGACGCAACTGATTGAATAAAGAGAAATATATTTATAGAAACCTGTTTATTTATATCTTGGTCATAAAAGTGATGGAGCCAGTATTCTAAGGAGAAACTGTGGATGAGATAAAACTTTATAAAAACTTAGTAATATCAGCAGAATTATCATTGAGCATATGTAATGCGACTTCAATACGACCAACATAAATTTGTTTTCTCTGGCAGCTTAGACGTAGGCACTATTTATACCTACACCAAAAGAGACCCGAAATTCGATAGATGCAGCTGGTGCGTGCAGCAACTGGTTGTGTACTCGGAAAGGCTGACGATCAATGAAATCCATTTTCGTGGCCGGGTAAGCACAACTCTCCCTCCTAACCCAGCCCACGCCACACTCTAACACACACATATACAAACACCTGCGCAGAATGTCAGCTGATACAACAGCTCCAAATAAAACTTAACCGCAGTTGACTTTGTTCGGCTGTAATTAGTCCCCGCTGACAGTCCAGTCGAATCTATCATCACAACAAAAGTCGATTCATTTCCAGGACGTCGGAGAGCAGCATTTGGACAAAACGTCATGTAGCCAACCAGAATTCGACGATGGAGAATTGAAGATAGATGCCACAATATAAATAATAATGCAATGTTTCTTTCGAAATGAAATATTTCCGATTGAATTACAGTAAATCTTACTTTCAGCGTTAAATATTTATTTAAAACAGTTTCACAAACAAAATGTAATTGATTTTTGTGATATGTATCCAAAGGCTTTTAATCGGCTACAATAAAATAATTTTTATATTTTTAATTTTGAAAGCATCAGATTTCGGATCATAATCAAAATTATGATGTTTTTTTAAAAATTACAATTTCACAAAAATATTATTTATATATTTAATAATATTAATAACATTAATAATTATTTTTTAAATTATTCAGAATAATTTTTAATTAACATATAATTTACTATATTCAATGGTTCTTGAAGACTGAGTGAACTTCATATTTTTTATATAACCTATGTTATCCTACGGTAATTTTGTTTTCAAATAATGGTATAGAATCCTACTAAATTGGTAGTCCAGGTCGTCTATCGGAGTTTGACCTCTGACTAGAAATTTCTCTTCAAGAATTGTAAGTTTCAAAACTTTTGTTAAGTTATTTCTAATCATTTTATTGCTACTGTTTAAAAATATTTGGGGACATAATACAAGGACACCAGAGTCATATATCACTCGTATGAAATCTATAATTCTTGAAGACCAGTTTTAAACTGAAAAGCAAAGATACCTTGATATTTCTATTGTTATAAAATGAGGCGGCAAAAAATTACAGTTTACGAAACGTTTTTGCCTTCTTAATTTGATATGGATAAACTTTGGATCTTCTTTATCCTAATACGTTAAAATGCTATTTTTCAGTAATGGCGTTAATATCTCAAAGAATGTTGTTGTAATGTTCGTGTCAACATTATACAAATACATTGACTTCATTTCAAACTTTTTTCTCCTGAATTCTGAGGAAATGTTTCTCGAAAAAACCAAACTTTTCTGAAGTGATCGCTGATCACTGGAACAGGAGAACACACGAAGGAAAAAAATATTTTAGAAACAAAATTAATAAAATAGTCAGATATATCAGATATGTTATATATATTTATTAATGTCAACCCTTTTGAAGAAATTAGTATTTTTGGTTCGAATGTTCCAATTTAGTATCAACCATTTTCCATTAAACCTTTTTTTTACAAGTAGAAATTTTAAGTCTCTTACAGTCTCTGACTGTTTCATATTTACAAAAGACTTGTGACACTGGAAAATTACACACCAAATAGTGTCTTAGCAAAGAATTAAATTTTAGAGTGTGCCACGGAAATAATTAATAGAAGATCTTAAAAGTAGGTGAGAATAAAGCTAGAATGAAAGATACGTCCTTTAAGACGATATGCACATAGAGAAGAAAGATAATCGTGAGATAGTCATCTACAGATATTTATAATAATGAAACCATTCCAACAATACTCAAATAAACCAAATCATTAATTTGTAAATAAATATAAATTGACTGATTTTCTCAAAGTAGCAGTGTTATTTTGTGTTAAATTATATGAAGAGAATAGACACTGACGTTTGGGAAATAAATGAACCGACTACCATGTTTCTGTATCCGAAAATCCTAACAAATTATTATAATTTCACTTATCTCGTAGCCTACTATATCTATAATACTTTAACGGTTATAATAACTCTTCGGTTAATTACTGTGGTTTTATTAATTGTTAAGATCCAGAATTTATTTATTTTTACTAAGATTAAGGTTAAATTTTTTTACAATTGAAACATTTTAAAAACAGATTATGTTATTTATATTTTAATGGTATCAATATAATGTGAAATAATAACTTTGTATATTTATATTTTATTGATTTCTAACTTAATACTTCACTTTTTCTCTAAATATTCCTACTGTCTGATCAGTTTCTTTAGGAAGTTCTTTATACCATGCAAGACCACATTTAAATATCGATAGTTTGTTCCATATGAAATTTATTAGTTTTCTTGCTGAATATTGGTGAATTTCAAATTATTTCTCAATTATTCACCTTACACGTTTTGGTAACAATAATTTTCCACTCTACAATTAAAAGTTAATAAACCTATTTGTATTTCATTTTTTACTGATAAATGTTTTGACATATTACATTATCGCTACTCTTTTTATTCATTATAATTAAAATTATTTTCTATTGTGTAATATTATCATAAACCCGCTCTCCTGTGGTGTAGTTAGTATCGCTGCTTCGCACTACAGGAGTCCCTGTTTCAAATCCTGGCTGTTTTGCGTGTGTGAATTTCCATACCCTGAAACCCCTACAAATAAACAGGTTCCCAAAATTGTGGAAAGTCGCTAATCACCATTAATAGTTCTAAATGAAACTAAGAAAAAAATATATCTAGATGCTCTACTACTATTATCTTCAGCAGTAATTATTTTCTTGCTTATTTTTAAAGAACGTAATAAATTTAGTGTTCCAGCCATTAATATACTCAACATGGTTTTGAACTTAAAGCAGTTACCTGTAATCACTTCGGGGTATAAGTATCTCTTAACCCAAAACAGAATTGTCAGCATAATTCATTGTCCAATTTCTACTGCATTTCTAATTAATGATTTTCCCAATAAAATACAGTTTTTTCTTATGTTAACACTTAAAAATTAAATACATTACTAGTCACAAATTGTGGTCAACTCTCTATTGATTTTATTTATGATATATTTTATATTATTGTCAAATAAATAGATCAATGTATCATCCGCAGAAATGAGTATTTGGCACAACTTTTAGACATTTTGTATAATATTTCTATACATTATAAATAATATTGTTCCTTGAAGAACACAAAGTTTTACTTACTTCTCTGCTGACATGATATTATTAAATCTTTTGATATAGATCACGAAGGTGGCACTTCAAACTTTCATTTACATAACCATTTATATGATACATTTCATACATAGTACTTCCTAGCCAACATTCCATCATTTGCATTTCGGTTGTTGAAATTAATTATACATACATAGCTGAATTAGTACTAATTTATAATTTAAACACAACATTTAATTTCTGTTTTTTATGTTAGAGCGAATCGATGTTTCATCCCTCCCAGAAGATCTAACCTCAAGGACTGGGTTTCTTATCAATAGATAATATTTTAGGTTTCCATCCTTCCTTTTTATCTCTCTACACTATCCCTACATGCAAAAAACTTGGCCTAACAGGAAGAAATTGTCATACTATAGACTGTTCGGCAAACATCCATCAAACTGGCACTAGTAGCATTGATCTCGATAGCTAATTATATAAAGAAATGCCGGATAAACAAAGAAAGTGTACTAATAAAATACAGATTGTAATACAAAATAAATGGTAATATTAGCATCTGAGTTGGTCACCTGATTTGTACGGGTTTTCGTTTTTGCGAAAATTTCACTTTTGAATCAGCTGGCAAAAGCTACATGTATTGCAAATTTTTTGTGTCGTATTTATTTCATCCCTCAATGTTTTATTGTCTCACAATCTTTATACCAATTTTAATTTAATTCTTACAATTTAAATTTACACTGTAATTTAATACTATAAAATCCTTTCATATGTGAAATATATTTTTATTCGGTAGCCCAACGGAATAGTTGGAAATGAAGTTTTAAATATTCAAAACCAAAATTATTCAATAGGAATAACTTCTAAAGATTATGCTAGACACCAATCATAGTTTATATATAGCAACTACAAACGTAAATGTACAATCACAAAAAATGAGGCTCACAAACCTTTTCTTCGTGGACGAAGTAGAATACGAAAATTAAATTTTATTAAATTGAAAACGATAACTTTGTGTTACACTGAGTATACGAAAAAATAATATTAGGTAAATAAATATAAATTTGATTGTTGTGAGAATGTACTAAACACAATGCAGTTTATTTGCAAAAGATAGGACAACTCTGTGCTGAGCAATGAAGGAAATCATAGATACCTACCTGCAACGCAGCAGTCTGCAACAAAAACGGCCGCCATATTTTAGCCCGGAACAGTGAAAAATGAAAGAAAGGGATTACACATACAAAATATTAACTTTTTTGAGTTTGTCAAGCACCAACTACTTTTTTCTTTATCACTAGGAGTGGTTTGACCCTTTAAGCCTGTAATTAAAGTGAGAGGAATCACACATTTTGAAGTCGAATACGAACAACGCGCCTCACCGCACAATGAAGTTGCCTTATCCGAAGACTGATGGCTTCAACTTCGAACCTTGTCCATCCCCTACTTTTAGGTTTCATATAACCAGACTCTGGCTGACCTCGTGCTGTTCTTTCAGGAAATAAATTTCAACCTCAACAGTAGAGCTCGCACTTACAAAATTCAGAGTCGTCTCTTTCCACCAAGAATACTACTGTTTAAGGAAGTTTTATGTGTCCTAGTATGCCCGCCCCCTCACTTTTGGGGCCCTCTGGTGAGTAATGTTCCCCATAAACTGGCAATGAAGCTTTCAGTTCGTCCAGGGAAGCAACAGGTGTACGACGTCTGACGGTCATGGAAGCTAGCAGCTATCGCCTATGGGTGCTTCTATCCAGTCAAGCAGATAATGGATGATTACTCAACACAATAGCCCGGAGACTAGATGACTATCTTCAGACAGACTAAGTTACTAGAATTAACGCTTAATGATAATGACACTTCATTGTCTGTCTCCCGTTCTCATATGGATAATGAGTCATCAGCGAGCCAGCTACTCTTAGGTTTTACATATCCAGACCAATTACTCCAATCAACCGGCCAAGGACCGACACCAACATTTTTGAGAACTAGACGCTGCTCCCGTCATTGTCGGGACCTTTCAGTTGACTCCGAAAAGATTGTACACGAACACTCGCCCGAAAGTAAGTTATTAGACTTGTTTTCAGCATTCTCCCATTCCGTTACCTAGTCATGAGTACGTCGATTTGGTTTCCATCGGCAATTTTTAGAAGTCGTCCGAGGAGAGCAACGGAGATACATAGTTTCCAAAATCCCTACGGAAAGGGGCTTCGTTGAAAAAAGTCAGAAGAAAAGTTTACAACGAAACCGCTGCCACCTCGAGCTCATCTCCAGTGTGCGTTGACCTGGAAGGTGTACGAGACATCACCATTTGATGGATGGAATTGATAGGCCGCGTGCATTGCTTCTTTAGAAGTAGCACTATTACCAGGTTCGCCCGGCTGGGAGAAGTTGCACTTGCCATAAAATGGCCCTTGAGCCATGCTGGCCCATTTCAGTGCGCCATCTTTCTATCAGCATGGGAAATGCTAGTGGATGTCTATGGCCAGGTGGTTTCATCATTGGAAACTAAAAAGACAGAGAACCAGTACCCCGCTAGAAAAACCGAAGACATATGGCGGCGTTTGCAGTTCCCGTCCTTTTGACATCTTAGTCTGCCGAAAGCGACGCAATGAACGCATTGAGTCATTCTCACTGTAAGGAACCTTCCCATACTGTCCCATGTTGAGTCATACGACCCTCCTTCTACGAACAAGAGGAATCTTCACCACTCAGGTGTGGATTAACATGAGTGCTACTGGAAGGCGTCCTTCTGGCTTTGAAAGTGCAGAGGCTCTAAAACGCATGCAATTTCCATAACCCCCATCAGATCACTTGAGACGTACTGCATTAGGGTTTCCGTAGCCCCTGAAGTACACTATTTAACGCAGAAGTAAGCAGACATAGTTACTCTCTACGTTTACCCGCATTCATGAGAAGTGTGTTCCCGAGCGGTATTTGGTTACGAAAGGACATTTGAAAGTAGAGAGTTCGAGTTCGTCGCTCGTTTTTCTTCAGGAGCCTTCATTAGCTCAGCTGGCTGATAATATCTTGTCTCACATTGAAACTAAGTAAAATTTCGTAAACAATAAACATCTTGAGCAATATCACGCCTTGATAGTCTATATCTGCTATATCGTCAATCCCACTCGTACCAACCGCAATCATAGTATAACACAGTTGCTCGACTAAGAACAACAGTGTTAGGTTTCAGTACTGATAAAGTGTTTAATGAAAAGTGCGTGTAATTATGTCCGAAATTGCACACTATGACCTGTTTCAATCTAGTTCAGATGAAATATTAAATATTGTTACTGAAAAATTAAAAATGTAATGTTCTAATGTTGAGACTTCGAGAACCCTAATAAAAACTTATATATTACTGGTGCGTAATTTATTGATACTAAATATTAAGCTGTAGCATACATTAATACCGTCAAATTTCAAAAGTTCATTTGGGATCAATAGTAAAATTGAACAGTATTGTTCAACTAATAATTTCATGACTATTTCGAGGCCGATTTCGCGAACGTCACGACTTACCTAGAAATTATCCGTTGCATAATTTTATGTAACCAGTTGTTATCCATAAATTACATTAAATCTTGTAAATATAGAGAAATTAAAATTTTGTGTTTTATTTAAATCAATCTTTCATTAACTATTACGATATTTGATTAACGACTTTCAAGTGTGGAGCAAAGAATATATGAAAATATTGATTTAATTAATTAGTATAATACGTTAAGTGATTTCCAACTTTTGTATAATTAATTTTGTACAACACTATATATAAGTATGCATGTCGTGTTTTGTATTTAACGTGGAAACTTGTATATGTGATAATTAGGAGCATTTGACCCTGAAACCCTTCATCTAGAATTAGAAAATGCTGTCTGCATTTTCCTGCATTTGCTATTGTGTCATGTCGGTCTACTGCAGTTTGCTTGGTATTACACTACGGCTAGTGTGCACGTAATGCCTCTCCAGAAAGTTTTAATTAACTGTTGCCGAAGAGGGCTCATAGCCCTATAATGGCCCCGAGATTTATCTCGGATTAAATACCTTGTTTGGTGTTGTTGTTAGGAGAGTGCTTAGGCTACTCAGTGACGTAGAGTTACATTAGGCTTTTACAAAACACGCAGGCGTATCGCGGGTATTCGGCTAGACTCAGGATTTTTATTTCTAGACAGAATTTACGTTTTTAATTGTAACAAAGTAGAGAGCTAAACCAAAATTTCATTACAGCGAAGTGGAGGGTATATAAAAGAATTGAGCCTGTTCAAAATATGAGCTTTGGTACAAAGACGATCTAGACAATCAGAGTCAGGCCTTAATATATTCTTAGCGTTTGAGTGATACCATGAACAAAGACTGCAGTTTCTGTGATTGTAGTCTTATCGCCCGCCGCACGGGTTAAGCCGCCTCCTTTGACTCGGGGATATTGCGTATCTCTCGACGACCCTGGCGGTTTAGAGATCGACAATGCCGTGACCGAGGGAGATGATAAATTGTGGTGGATCGGATTCCTACCGCTTTCGAGTCAAGCTGCTCTCGACTGCCATGACGTCACTGCAAACTATACTGTAATTTAATAGGCAGTAATGTGCATAAATAGTGTAGTCGTATCTCAGGGATGCTTGTTGAATAAAACTGGAATAAACAAAAAATGAATGATAATGGAAAAAAATTAGTGTCCAATTGCAGAAAACTGGGGTTAATTTTTCATGCCATTAGAAGCATTTAGGTTGTTGTTTCTTTACTGAAGTCCTTCAATGACTGATATTTTTCAACAAATATGACAAAAGATGTAATATTAATTTATTACGTTTTTTATTATATATTCATTTAAGTGTTTTAAAAAGTTATTTATTTTAAAATATTTTCTTATTGTACCTATTTTTAAAAATCTTCGCGTAATTTTGCATAAAAATTCAGTTAAATGTTTCACAATAAACATAGTCACAAAAATTCTTCACACTAAAACACGTGATAATGTTATAATAATAATAATATTAACTCTAAATTTAAAAAAACAGTACTCTATTATAGAATAATAAGTATATTTTTGTGTGTAATGGGGTTCGAACGCGCGAACTTTGGAATAGCCGGATGGAGCGTAATTATATTAGGAGGCCCGGTTGGCTATACTGAAGAGTAAGGATTAAAGATTTTATAAAATGTTTCAAATCAATTTCTTCACTGAATACAATGAAACATCGTTTCCAATAGCAAGATTCGAACGCGTGACCCTCAGAATAGCAAGATGGCAGGTAAGTCGCCTACCAACTCTGTAAAATACTGTAAAAAATCATCGTAGTCATTTATAAAATGCTTCAAATATATTTCTTTGTTCATAGCAAATAATATATAAAAAATAGCATAGGTTTTAAAGCATAAAAATTACGAAAATTTCATGATTCAGACATTGAAAACACGCATTTTGGAGTAAATAATACTTTTTGATGATAATTACGGTCTCACTACGAACATCTATGAAGGGGACGAGATATCTCGTCCAGATCAAGGAAGAAGAAGTAAAATTGACATAGGACGAGTTAACTCGGCCTCGTCAGTTTTTGTTCGACCGCTCAGGACGAGATTTCTCGTCCGAGTCAGGGAAGGGATTAATGTAGCTTCAGGTTTCTCTCTAAAACTGAAATTTCTGTTGTCCTCGACAGAAAATTGTTCTCTTAATAGTTCTGAAAATTAAAGAAAACCTTTTACTCACCTCATTGTTAAGAAATATGTATAATAATTCGTGTAGCGGGTTTGTAAATATGTTTCTCTCGGACGAGGAATTCAGATTATTTTATAGTGGATCCGTAATGCGGTCCTCTAATAATTTTCGACTAGATCTAAAATTAATAAAGATTTTTTTGCATTTATTAACTTATTCCTAACCAGCATTAAGTAGTGCCTAATATGAAACAGGTTAGGTATCATCCCTTCTTAAATTACACGTATAAACTTTGAGGTTAAGTGCTAATTATCCAATTACAAAATATATTACGATACAAAACATTAGAAAGTATAACAAAAAAACGCGATGGTACAAAGCAGAACCTTATTTGACTTTGTCAACTGTTACAAAAACACAAAAGAGTTCTCGTCCAACGTATTATTTCAAATCTATGGCTATTGATATAAATCACTAACATGCCTGTTTGTCAACATTTTTAACGGCTTAAACTCCAAAACGACTGAATAGATCTAATTAATTTCTATATTCGTATTTATGCTTATTCAAAGAATAATCTGGTCTGAGATTAAAGCCACGAGAGTGAGTTTTAAGCAAAAATAGAACACGGGTAACTGCATTGTCGTTGGATTAATATCTGTTTCATAAGTATCATAATTGGTTCTTCGGATTACAACGAAGTAAGCCAATTGTATTTGGATTATTAACGCTATAAGACATATATTAAGCATATGATTCGTATGAATTAAAAGTGAGGATGAGAAATGCAAGTAAATCGATATATACTGCAGTGAATACCGTAACATATAGGAATAATGTTTAACAATTCCATTGTATTTAATCAACCATAGTAATCACTAATCTGCATGAAACATCCGGTATTTTTTATTGTGTATGTTCTCATTAAAAATTGCCTGCTTATAAGTTCGAACTTATTATTATTTATTTTAACAGGTGTCAGTTTCTGTATTATAAAATGACATGAAGACAATAAATTCATGAAAAAGTATTACGTGTGTGGATAAATAATTTAGTTTTAAGTAAATTACATTTAAAAATTTTAGGTAATTTTTCAAACTCTTAAATTTTTAACATTACTTGGATAAATATCGTAATATTTTATACATTTCAAGAAGTATGTATATTAGTAACACAAATATGTACAGTGGAGTTCATATTACATTAGATTACATATTTTAGTTTCATCAGATATCTGTTGAGGTAATAGGATAAGTCAAATTGACTTAAGGAAAAAAGATTTTCGGGCTGTACATGAATAGTAACATACAGCATTTCAAAGGTTTAGCAATTCCATCGTATTTAATCAACCATACTAATCATTAATATATATATAAAAAATCCGTTTTTTTATTAGTTTTTACATGCATTACAAACACATTGGCTACAAAACCCATTCCCACTAAATTGAATTTTATGAATAGTATT
>JAEMUL010000222.1:0-10773 GCA_034510155.1 Eucriotettix oculatus | reverse complement strand
AAACGTGGACTACAGGAGTTTCGGAAAGGAAAAAAAAATAGAAGACTTGGTGCTATAGGAGAATGAGATGATGAGGGGATGGATAGAATCACTAACGAGGAAGTTTTAAACAGAATAGGGGGAAAAGCGAACAATATAGAGGACGTTGACCAAGAGAAGGGATAGAGATTAATAGGCCACGTTTTAAGACATGAGAGTATTGTAAAATTAGCATTAGAGGGAAAAATGTGTGTCGGGGTAATAACTGAAGAGGGAGGAAAAGGTTGGAATAAGCTAAGCTGATTAGGGAGTATGTGGCTTGTGTTATAAGTAACATGAAAGGCATTTTACGTTCTGAGACACAAAATATTCATCGTCCACACGTGACGTGATTCTATTTGTCTCTATATATGGAATGGAATAACCGGCGTCTGATGACGCTGAATATGGAGTTGGAGGAGGTTTGGGGAAGAGTGTCGCAATTACCTCACAACATGTGATGACGTCCAGAGGACCAGGGGGAATGTGTTTGTGTGTGTGTGTGGAATTCCCCCCTCGAGAAACAACTTCCAGGAAGAAAAAAAAAAGATCTACTTAATGAAGAGCTTCCTCCATATTATGAGGCGAGAGAAGGACGACGTTACCAACAATATTGTAAAACTTACAGAAACCCTGCCACCGACGATCAAGCATTACTTCATTTGCCCCCCCCCCTTTTATCGTTCCCGTGGACGGCCTTCCTCCACTTGCCTTTGTAAGGAAGGTAACTTATATACTACGACGCAAACGAGGAAGTAATTATCAATAATTACGCTACATAACGTGACGTTTCGTAACTTGGCGGATATTTCGAAAGTAAGAACAACATTTTTTTGGGTAATGTTACGAGACCAAAGTTGAGAGACTCGGAAGCACATAAGTGTGGTGATTCATGACCCTTACAGTCGGGTAAAGCAAAAATAATTTAGTTTTTGTTATTTACGTATACAGCAGGACGGAAGACGAGAATGGCTTGGTGGTGGGGCCGAGTAGGCGGGAAAACGTCACCGTCTGCAACATTGTTGGCTGCAACATTGTTGATGGCCTGAAGGTAGATTGTAGATTGGACAGTTGGTGCAGGGAGGCTGCCTGAGAGAGAGAGACGCTAGGGAGAGACGAAGCAGTGGCAGAACAAGGCGACATGTATAAAATTTAGTTTCTGCACGTTTCGAGAAAGGAGATTCATTTGGTGGGAGAACAGAAAATAAAAAGACAACATTTGATGGTGAAGGAAGGAGAGGCGCTAGAGAATCTTAATATGAAGAAGACGTGACCCAGCAAAGGAACAACCGGCATACGAACAAAAACGAAGAACGACGTCATCAGGCCATTGTTAACATCCGGTAACGGCAATTTACCTCGGCTTTTCCACACAAACCATTCTCGTCTGATTCGCGAATTTAATTTTCAACTATATCGTTCGTCACCCGCGGCGTTCCCGGGAGCAGCAGCCATTTAAGAAGCTGCGTAGATTATTATTTTTGCTTTTACCGACTGAGCTAATGATTAAATTGATATCGTAAATTTATATGTTTTCCACTATAACTTAATTTGAGTTATATTTCTATTCAAATTAAATACATTATTATTATTATTATTATTATTATTGTTCGTTTGATTGTACAACAATATTTTTGATGGTGTAACCAATGAACACCACATAAGAGTAGTAAAAAACAGAGTCCGCGCATCACGTGACGTAAAGCCTGGAGCTTTAGACATTAATTCATTCATGGGGCTAAGAGTGTGGCGACGAACTTTAATTAGTGAGTTTGCAAGGCAAAATTGGATTTGTAGGATCATATGAAGGGCGTAAACTGTTGTAACTTGGTATAAGATGGCCTGAAATAATAAGTACCCCTGCGTTATGGGAAGCCTGCGGCGAGACGGAAATAGAGAAACACATAAAAAGGAGAAAATGGAGATGGATAGGACATACCTTGAGGAAGTACGAAGAGTCAGTAGGGAAGGAAGCATTTGACTGGAATCCACAAGGTGAACGAAAAGTTCAACTAAACACACCAGGAAGAGGACGATTATGGAGGAGGAGGCGGAGGAGTGTGGAAAGACCTGGGAAAAAGTTAAAAAGTTAGCAAAGAATAGAGTTAGGAAAATGGAGATGGATAGGACATACCTTGAGGAAGTACGAAGAGTCAGTAGGGAAGGAAGCATTAGACTGGAATCCACAAGGTGAACGAAAAGTTCAACTAAACACACCAGGAAGAGGACGATTTTGGAGGAGGAGGAGGCGGCGGAGGAGTGTGGAAAGACCTGGAAAGAAGTTAGCAAAGAATAGATTTAGGTGGAAATGTTTCACAGATGCCCCCATTTTCCTAAAGGAACAAAAGGACACTAATACTACTACTACTTAGACCTAGCTACGGTAAGTCGGGTTCTGAAATGTCAAGCACCCTGCGGACTCCATTGCTTCATTAATAATCAGACACCAACACAAGTAAAAAAAAAATTAAATAACAACGGGATGAATGTAATCAAATCTGGACAAAACCAGATAATAAGATTAAAAAAAGACTTGTGCTTGCGTTTCTTAAGGACAGTAATATTAACGAAATCTGAATACCATCATAAATATTTTATTGTAACATATACAACGTCTCGCCAGGTGGTAATAATAATAATAATTGTAGAAAGAGAGAGAGAGCATCAGACTCAAAGTAGACAAGTGGGAAGTTATACCGGGGCAAATAAGCTTAAAGCTCGTTAGGAAGAACGTAGACAAGCCTTCTCACAAACGGGCTCAACTATTTTGAAAAAAAATTATATATGTATTAAATTTCACAATCTTAATAACTTTGGGAAAAAAACAGGATATTTTCATTTTTTTTAAATAGTTAATCATTTTATGTAAGTTTAAATAAGGCCAAAAATTAGTGAAGCATAACGAAAAAAAAAACTATAATTTGAAAACAACTTCATGTTTCGGTCCTGATGATCTGGACCTTCTTCAGGTTGAACTTCAGATCAGGGACCGAAACATGCAGTTGTTTTCAAATTATAAATCACCAATTGTGTGGTCACTTTTTGACCTTATTTAAAAACTTACAGACGTTAATGATCATTTTACGTTCGTTATAATTTTTTTCGTGTTAGTTATTTTCAATATTATTTTTCTATAACATACTTATTATTTATCATTTCATTTGTTTGTTGCGTCATCAACAAAGTAGTAGTCATTAGCGACTTATTCAAAATTACAATCGCCAATACATTTTGATCTTTAAATTAAGAATTTCGTACAATTTAACTTGATATTTATGTTTTCAATGTTTTCAAATTTAAATATTAATATCTTTATATTATTATTATTATTATTATTGATATGGATGTTTTGAAAAATCAATATTTTTCTTCGTATCATTTTCATATTTTATTTGGAGAGACATTTGAAGAAACTCCCCTGAAGAAGTTTCGAAAATGGTAGCGAAACGTCAAGTTAATTTTTTTTTAAAAAAAAAGATGTCTGTAATTTGTTTGCAAAGAAGGCCGTTACTATTCGTGTAATATACTCTGTGAGTTACACTGTACACTGAATTTACTTGGAAGTTGTAGGAGTCCTTGGGAGGTAAAGCGCTGAGTAAGACTCAAGGTAAGGAAGGTGAAGCTCCTCCACTCGTCAGGGAAACCCACACTGAGCCAGAGGACAGAAAATAGACACTTTGCTCCCAGAGTTTTCCCCCTGCTCTTGCCCCCAAACCTTCAGTCTCTAATTATTTCTCTGCCTTTTCCGTCGGTACTGATCCAAGGGTCTTCCATATTTGGCTCTTCCTCATGTACTCCAATCCCCCCCCCTCCATCTTAAAAAGAACTCACCAAAATACATTCCTGTCTAAATATTCAGTTTTTTTTCTAAACTTTTTTTTCCTAGGTTTTAAATTCGTAGAAAATTTTACCTCTATACCGTTGGGAGGGGGGCGAGGACCTTAAGGAAAGTATCAAAATAAGCCGAAACGTTGTTACTAATTCAAATTAATACGATCGGGACTATTTAAACCACCAATTTTTGATTCAAAAGCACTTCACCTGAAGATGTCAGCCATAGAAACGTTGTGGATTACAAAGGACATCACCCGAGTGGAATCCCGATAACTCTTCATCCAGAATATTCGTCGGGAAAAATATCTACGTTTTCTATTACAAAAAAAAGTCTGTAAAAATGTCGTATATTGATTTTGATTTGATGATTTTGTAATTAATATTACGGGGGGGGGGGGGAGTCAGAAGAAGACTTGGAAAAAAAACCATAATAAATGGCGTGAACGGAGACCTGCAGAAAGAGTTCAAATATGAGGATAAGTAGAGGGGGGGGGGGAAACACAAAGAGATAAAATGCAGTGTAGTTTGGGAAATAGTGTGGAAGAACAAAGGCTGTTGGAAAGATTGGGGAAGGGCGATATTTTGAAGGAAGTTAAAAAGGAATTGCGCTACTTGGGAAGCGTAACAACTAGGGGATGATGGTAGAAGTGTAGTAGGCATAAAGAGTAGGATAGCACAGGCAAGGAAGGGCTTTCGCGCAAAAAGAGGAATTTACTTACAGGGAAATATAAGTCAGAATATTAGGAAATCGTTGTTAAAAAATTTTCCGTATTGAGCGTGGCTTTACACGGGTTGCGAAAAAAATGGACGGTAGGAGTGCTGTAGGAGAATTTAGATGAGGTGGATAGAATCACTCACGAGGCAGCGAACAGAATAGGAGGGGAAAAGCAAACAACATGTAGAACGATTATACTAGGCCACGTTTTAAAGACGCCAGAGGTCTTTTAAAAATACCATTAGAGGAAAGTGTGTGTGTGTGTGGTGTGTGTGTGGGGGGGGGGGGCGTAATAAGCGAAGAGGGATGCCGAGGAAGGAATTCACTAAGCAGATTATTGAGGATGTTGGAAGTGGTAGTTGCGCAAGAGGCGCTAAGATGGAGGGATTGCATCAGACCAGTCTTAGGACTGAATACAACGACAACAAGGTGAATAAGGTAAGAGTGAACAAAGAACTTTCCTTAAGTATGTTATATGGCGGCGGAGGACTCTCGAGTCTTTGCAAGTAGATGTTTAGACTTGACGTCACACAGAGTGGAAGGGATATGGCAGAGGCAGGTGGATATCGATTGGGCCGGCAGCTGACTGTTACTGTTTCTCTGAGTCTACGACGCTTCTAAACTGGACAGTACGGACTATTTTCCCCTCTTTTTTTTTGCGTGGGTAAAAATTCCCTGGAACTGTGAGCTTCCCCTATTATTATTATTATTGCTTATTCCTTATTTCCCTCCGCCATTGCGCCATCTTCCTCCTCTGCTCAGCTTAGGTGAGCTGCATCAGTAAACACAACACACGACTATATATAGCTCATCCACATCATCAGGCGCCTCGGGAGTTCCGCGGAAGGAACGGTGACGAATTCTCTTAGCATCAATTATAGTGAGACGGAGAGTTTCTGGGGAATCCTCGGGATCAGGATCTATTGTGGGCTTCTGAATCAACAAAACCTAACTGCAAAAAAAAACCAATCGTACGACTTGGATCTGTTCACAGAGCAAATTCAGAGGGATGAGGACACCAGACAAATTAATCCTACTCTAAAATAAGTCTTATGTTGTTGTTGTTGCTGTGGTATTCAGTCCTAAGACTGGTCTGATGAAAACCCTCCATGCTAACCTATCTTGCGCAAGCATTTTCATTTCCGCATAACAAATACATCCTACATCCTCCTTAATTTTCTTATCGTTTTCCTTTCACAGTCTCCCTCTTCTGTTAGTTTCCCTCTAATGCTAATTTTAAAAGACGTCTCAAAACGTGCCATGTTAATCTATCCCTTCTTCAATTTCATAAAGCAGCACATCCCACACCTTTCCTAATCTGCTTAACGTATTCCATCCTTGTACTCCCTCTTCTCCTCTTACCTCACACACACTTCCCTCTAATGTTAATTTTACAAGGCATATCCTCGTGTCTTAAAACGTGGCCTATTAATCCATTCCTTCTCTTGGTCAAAGTCCTCTATATTGTTCGCTCTTCCCCCTATTCTGTTTAAAACTTCCTCGTTAGTGATTCTATCCACACCCCCATCATCTCATTCTCCTACATCATCCACATTTCAGAGTCTTCTATTTTTTTTCCTTTCCGAAACTCCTGTAGTCCACGTTTTGCACCCATATAATGTCACGCTCCATACCAAAATTTTAGCAACGATTTCCTAATATTCACACTCTTATTACCCGTAAGTAAATTCTTCTTTTTCGCGAAAGCCTTCCTTGCCTGTGCTGTCCTACTCTACGATCCCTAGTTATTACGCTTCCCGAGTAGCAGAATTCCTTCCCTCTAAAAATATCCCTTCCCCCAATCTAACAGCCATTTGTTATAATACTGTTTCCCATAGAGTACACTCCATTACCGTGATATTTCTTCAGGACTACGTTCGTGCCATTTATTTATATGATTTCCAAGTCTTCTTCTGACTCCTGTAGTACTGCAATATCAACACGAAACCCTTAAGGATTTTATTTATTCTCCTTGCTGTATGTTTCCCTTTACATATTCCAGTTTTAAGTACCATTATCGCCTGTTCTATATATAAGTTGAGGAGCAAGGGTGACAGACATCCTTGTCTTACTTCTATCTTAAATTACGACTTTTCTTTTCTTTTCTTTTCTTTTCTTTTCTTTTCTTTTCTTTTCTTTTCTTTTCTTTTCTTTTCTTTTCTTTTCTTTTCTTTTCTTTTCTTTTCTTTTCTTTTCTTTTCTTTTCTTTTCTTTTCTTTTCTTTTCTTTTCTTTTCTTTTCTTTTCTTTTCTTTTCTTTTCTTTTCTTTTCTTTTCTTTTCTTTTCTTTTCTTTTCTTGATTTTCTATTCTAATTACTGCTACTTGACCTGTGTAGAGGTGACGTATAAGCCTCCTTTCGTTATATATTTTTTGGTTCCTCTGCTCTTAAAAAATCCTTAATATGTCATCGTATGAGTCAAGAAACGAAATATCTGATGCAAGGAAAACACGGATTGTAATTGAATGCATTACGTTACGCGTGTTTGGAGCTATTCGACGAAAAGGAAAAAAAAAGTTGGAAAAGTTTTCTCTATAGGATATAATAAGTGGAGTTTGAGGAGTAGTGGATGGCTGTAAAGTGAGTTTCCTGGATTATCAGTGACAGACTCCTTGGAACCGAATGTGGAGAGTGGTGGAAGTCCTCGGTGGGATGCTGCCGCGTGTCTTTTTTTCTTTTTCTTGGGTCGGAAAAGGACAGGCTACAATCCATTACCTTGGTTTTCCCCTCTCTATTAATCCTCATATGGAACCCATTTATCCAGGACTACGTTCATGTAATTTATTATGGTTTTCGAGTCGTCATCTTCATCTTCTGACTCCCCGAATACTTCAGTTGTTGAGGAAATCAGTCCTACTTTTACGAGATCCTGATGGTCTGTTAATCAATCCCTTTCAGTTGGTCAAAGTCCATTTCCAAAATTTGTTCTCTCTTCCCCTATTCTGAAATGGGATAGAATCGGAAAGGCGTGAAACGGTTGAGAACAGGAAGGCTGATAGTAAATTAAGGGGTTAACCGAACAGGGAAAGTCCCTGCTCAACTGAAACGTCATCATTGGCAGCGGGATCTGAAAACTCTAAGGAGAAAAAAATTATTCAAACTTCCTGACTTGTGCACCGAAATACGGAAGGAAACAGTCAGAAATGAAGAGGAAGAAGTTGTTTTATTTATGGGCATTGCTGTGGGGAGGAAGACGGATTCTCCTCCTAATAAGGAACAGCGCCGCTGACACGTCATCACTCACTCAACTGCCTGGACTCAACTATAAATAGTCATGTGACACGAGACACAGTTTCCCCCCGGCATTACATCCCCTTGTATTTATACGGTAAAGTATATATTGTAGCGGATCCGTCGTACCTCCGTATTCGAGGATTTATTAATTCTTTTAGGGCGCCAGGTATAGGATAGGACAGGCAAGGAAGACGAATTTACTTACGGCTAATGTAAGTGTGAATATTAAGAAATCGTTGCTTAAAAATGTTGGTATGGCAGGGTGGCGTTACATGGGTGCGAAACGTTGTCAATAGGAATTGCGGGAAGGAAAAGAATAGAAAACTTTGCAGTGTGGTGCTATAGGAGAATGAGATGATGGGGAGGGAGGATAGAATAACTAACGAGGAGGTTCTAAACAGAATTGTGGGGAACAGCGAACAATATGGAGGATGTTGAACGAGAGGAGAGACAGATTAATAGAGCCACGTTTTAAGACACGAGGGTCTTGTAAAATTAGCATTAGAGGGAAGTGTGTGTAGGATGTGAACAGAAGAGGGAGGCCAAGGATGGATGGGTCCGCTAGGAAATTTAGGAAGGATGTGGGGTTGGTGTTGGGTTATAAGATAGGTTACTATGGAGGGTTCGATCAGACCTGTCTTTAGGTCTGAATACCACAAATATAAATTTATATATTCTTTATATATATATTGTGGCGGATCCGTCGTACCTCCGTATTCGAGGATTTATTAATTCCTTTAGGGGCGCCAGGTATTTTTCACAAAAAAAACACCAAAAATGGATTTTAGTAGTTTTAATTCCAATCAGAGCATGAGGAAAAATAATTATATCTGCAGGAAGTGCGTGGTCATTCATTCTCTCTCTCTCGTCGTCCCACCGACACAACCTCCTGCTCCTTCCACTACCCCATGACGACTCTCACTCCAAGCAAGTCTCACCAGACTACATTGTTGTTGGCCCAAGTTGCGCTCAGTTCCTCAACAATTGCAACTCGCAAGCTGGCCTGCATTGTTAAGTGTAACTTTTCATGTTACTATATATACATATATATATATATATATAAACAATTAATGGGGAAAGGACAGAGAGATAGAAAGAAGATGACTTACCTGAGGTTCACAAGGTGTCTACCATCTATGAACCTCAGGTAAGTCATCTTCTTTCTATCTCTCTGTCCTTTCCCCATTAATTGTTTTAATAAACATGACAATGTCATTTCCTGACTCATTATATATATATATATATATATAATTAATGGGGAAAGGACAGAGAGATAGAAAAGAAGATGACTTACCTGAGGTTCATAGATGGTAGACACCTTGTGAGGTTTAGAGAACTTGAATTTTCGGAGGCACCACAGGCCCCCTTCATCAGAAAGTTAGGAAGACATTTCCAGTGATCGGCTAACAGACGAAACATTCTTCAGTTGAGAACTTTTCATGTTACAGTATATATATATATATATATATATATATATATATATATATATTGACTATTGTAAAGGTAAATACCATGCGAAAATAAATAAATGAGTCAACTTTGGCCACTGAAAACCCCCCCGGGCCACGTACAGTACCGCATCATCAACCGGCGGAAGGAATCAGGACACGAGGCTGTTTGTTCCCTGTTTTTGAGTGGCGTGACTTGTGGGATGATCCTCCGCGTGGGAGGTTCGTGTGGTCCACTACCGACCACTTCCGTCGCCACTGGGAAGAGGAAATTACCGCTCGCATTTGCGGTGCTCCTTTTCCTCGTCCATTAAAAAAGAACCGAAAACGGCTCCGCGTCCGCAAGCGGTAATTCCTCGGGGTGAAGCAACCGGAGGAACAGCGACTGTGTGGAAGTGCAACATCAGATTTCTTTTTTTTCCTCAATACGTGTTACACTTCCCTGTCCTGGTGAGTGCGACGTGAATCAGCAACGTTCACTGTTCCACATTCGTACAACGATTTTCCCGTCATCAGTAACCTCAATATAATCTCTATTAGGCTTTCAAGTTGTTGGAAACGGAAAAAAGAAAACGGTGGAAAAGGGAAGGCTTATACACAACCCCTACCACAGAAGACGGGCAGCAAGCAGTAATTAGAACAGAAGATCAAGAAGGGAAAAGAGTAAGACAAGGATGATGCAGTCTGTCACCCTCGCTTTTTAACTTATATATATATATATATGGAACAAGCGATGTAGCAAAATTAAAAAAAGAAGAGCGCTGTGGGAGTTTTCTCGCAGGCGCTTCAGCCCAGAGTGAGTGACTGCGGGGCTTACCACCTGATCATGTCGGGGATGCCTCCTGCACTCTCTCTCTCTGGGTACTTTTTATCAAAGTTCTCACATGCCGAGACACCTTCACCTATTTTAGGAGGTATATGTACCGGGGTCAAAGACCTTGGGCATATGGCAAGAGCTGTCTGCTGATCCCATTGGATCAGTCGGCCAACTGCCTCCTGAAACTGGTGGAGACACGGAGAAGGGAATGCTGCGTCCCCACAGCAAACTCGTCTCCCGTCATTCATAGGGAAGGGCGTGAGAATAGTACCCAATGCCCCCCGACCTACCTGATGCAGGTTTTCTAGGGTTTTCCCTGCAACATCTCTTTAGGTGAAACACCGCGAGGGTAGGATCCTTAAACCATAGCCCGGGGGCCCTAGTCAACCCTTGGCTACCTTGCTCTACCTTCCACATCCCCCCTTTTCAATTCCCTTCCTATGCTATTAAAGGGGAGTTGCCTGTTTCAGGATCACCCTCATGTAGCCTGTTAACCATGGATTAATAGGATAAGTTTTAAGACACGAGGGTCTTGTAAAATTATCATTAGAGAGAAGTGTGTGTGAGGTGGTAAGCACATAAGAAGAGGGAGGCAAATGATGGAATATCCTAAGCAGGCTAGGGAGTATGTTAGTTGTTCTAGTTATGAGAAAATGGAAAGGCTTGCGCAAGATAAGTTGGCATGGAGGGTTCCATCAATCAGACTTG
>JAEMUL010000221.1:0-10775 GCA_034510155.1 Eucriotettix oculatus | reverse complement strand
GTTTCAAACATTTCATCTTATTAAACTGCCCTCCTCTATGGAAACGTTTAATTTATTCTAATGACTTGTGAATGTATTTGAAACTTCCAATAGTAAATTCTTCCCGGTCATTTTATTATACAATCTTTGTTCAATGTCACCATTATTCTACTTGTAAATGCATCTCTTCTGTTCAGAATTATTTAAGGTTAAAATGACGTATATTTGCAATAATTTGCTACTTTTTATATGTAAACATAGTTCTTTAGTTCAAGAGTGTTCTTTGTCAAATGATGTTATACCAATTCGACGAGGTTGCTTGTTATTTGTGATTAAGTATGTGTAACATTGCCTCTTGGTCCATGGAAAAGTAACAAAAGGTACGTTATAATAGTTTAGAGATGGGTCATTTAGGAGTGAGTTGTTTAAAACGACCGACTCTTTCCGAGGAACAGCCTCCACTGTCACCTTTACCACTGAATGGAAACTTTTATAATCAATCTAATAACTTTAGAAAGTATGTTAATCTTACCTTTCAGTGGTCAACACTTTCCTGTTACGTAATTACATATTTTTTTATTCAACGGATGTGATAGCAATGTGTTCGAAAGCAATTTCTGACGATACATACGGAAATTGAATTTGGGCTGTCAAATGGTTATGAGTGCTATGAGCCAAAGAGTTAAATTTCTAGAGTTCAATAATAATTATAATCAATATAATAGTTTTATGTATTGATAATTAATTACACTTTAGTTGTTACAAACAAATGTTTCTTTAAAACACTTATTCATTTTAGTATTTTAATGAACGAATAGTCTGTAAACTTTAAAATAATTTAATTTTTATTTTCACAGGTTTTACCATGGATTTGTTATGAACGTAACTCGTGAAGGCTTCGCAGAGAGTACCAATAAATAGCTTTTACACAATCGTTAGTCTAATGAAGTGTTGTATCTCATGGTCACTATGAGAGTCATATGCGTGTTATGATTTTTGTTTAATATTGATGATAATAAATTAGCATTTTAGTTCCGTCCTCATGAGTCCTTAGTGTTTTTATATGAAACAAATTGAAAATTAAATTACAAGTCACCTGAGATACAGTATACGGTGTGTGCAGAAAATGTCACAAAACTGGATAACGTAGTTATGTACTAAGAAGTTGTCTTGGATTCCCCAAATTTTCCGCATTACTCCATTTCCTTATATAGATCTATAAGATACGCTGTTTGTGTGTTAATAAAAATGTGTGTATTTTCTGCATGCAAATTTAATCAGGTGAATCAAATTTTGTACATGTAATCAGTACGAACAGGGTTCAAACCCCCTACTGGTGGGGTTGTAAATTTTATAAAATACAAATATGACATTTAAAAATTATTATTTGAGTATATTTTGGAAGCTTTCAAGAGATTATTTTTGACCCTCTTAGAGCTCCGAGAATATTTTTGACTGTTTTTAGGTTTTTAGTACTACTAAATTTAATTATCCAGTCAGTCTTTCTCAGCACGAGCCTTCGTGTTAAATAAACTTCTATAACCTCCAGGTGTGTGTGTTACTGCATTTCACGACCATTCAGAAATGTGATAATAATAAATTATATTTTTTAATTAGTTCATAAATATGCAAACCGAAAAGACACACAAAAAATATTTTAATACAGATAAGGGCCACACAAACTAAATTTAAGCTTTTGCATCTATATTAAATTATTTTGCTTTGTGCCTTATCGGTTTGTATATTAATGAATTAATAAAAAGTATCATTTATTATGATTTAAGCGTAAAATAACAATTTATTTAAGTCATGATAATTTTTATTTCTTTTTCAAGAATATCAGATTAGATAAGAGAAAATTCCGTCTCGGGTGCTAAAGTCGTAATTCATATTCATGTGCTTTGCGACATTCGCATTGTTATTAACTAATTAAATGTACCATTAGATAAATAATCTGTTAGTTAATAGTTAGTATTATTTCACTCTAGAAAGATATTTAATTATCTCGTTTGACAGACTACATGAGAGACATTTGCAATGTCATGTCTTTACAGTAGGGTATTTTTAAAGAACTGTGTTTGTAATACTAAGCTTCTACTGGTACAATTAACTGTAACTTATAAGAAATTTTTGAAATATACAATACTTTTTTATAAGTTAATTTCTAAATTATAGACAAAGACACTGATTACAAATCTGAAATGTTTCACGTTAAACTTAATTCTAATTCACTTAATGTAAAAACTGACGCTGATTTTTTGAGCAGTATTTATAATATTTTTATCCACGAAATGCAGTCTTCCAAATTTATGCTATTTGTATTCAATACATTACCTTTTTACCCACCTTAACTTACCTCATATGTTTTTTGTTCACTAATATCTTTATTGTAAGCCTGATCAGGGTCCACATCCGAACTGAACCGTGTGGTTTTGTTAAAATAAACATTATTACGATTTTATCGTTAGTTTTTACCTTCAATTAAAACCTGATTTAAACTGACCGGTGTTAATGGTAGTGTTATAAAGAATAAATTTAAGACCAATTATAGAGAAAGTATTTATTTATTTAAGTGAACCAACGTTTCATCACCATACTTGGGACTTCCTCGGGTATTTCCTTCACTACAAAAACAATTAGAGAGATAAATTACAAATATTAATTTTTCAAAATTTAAATAACATTAGTCATCATCATCACCAGCTCTACGGTCCTTTGAAGTAAGATTCTCCTCCATTCAATTCTACACCCATGTTTCTAAGATCATGTTCAACATCATCAAGCGATCGTTTCTTAGGTCTTCCTCCCATGTTTGCGCTTAAGATCTTCTTTGGTAGTCTCTCTTCTTTCATTCTGTGCACATGGCCTAGCCATCTTATTCTCATTGCATTTATACGACTTAAAACTGGGTTTATTAAGCGTTTTCTTCAATTGAACAGTTAGTAAAATCGAATATTCTAATGGAAGACTTGGCTTAATTTTTAGGCCATAGGAAGTAAAACAAAGCTTAATTTATTATTTTTAAATATAGATCTGTAATATAATGTAAATAAATAAATAAAGTAATTAATGATTCCGATAATTAGGGTCCTTGAATTGAATATCTTGTTGATATCAGACACATTATTTTTAAATTTAATTCTAATATCTGGTGTGGCCTTTTCCTGCACTTTGACTTCATTGCAGCATAATTATAAAAGCCAGCTTCGCTTAAATAGATTGTAGAAAACGGAAGTAAAACAATAATAGATTGTTTTGAAATATTGGGATAAGGTACTCTTCCGACAAACTCGCCCAGAAGTCACATAAGACTGATAATTGTATTTTCTTTCAATGATTTGATCAATTAGATATTCGTAGTCACTTGCACCTAAACCTACAGGTTCAGCTGTCACAGAAAATGCATTCAGAACCCAGGAATCGTCCTCACTAGTTTTCGGAAATTATTGCAAAAGACTCGATTTCCAGTTATGTTTTAATATTTTGGAAACGTTTTCATCTAGTTCAAAATTTTATTCATTCAAAAATACATATATGGCAGGAAACCAATTACGATCGTTAGATTCAACTCATGAAATCTAATATTGTATTTTTATCAATTTTTTATATTTTTACCTCATATTAAAAATTATAATATTTTCTCCTTTTAATGATATGTTCATTGCACGTTGTAAAAAAATCTGCCAGATATGCGAGTTTAATCAGCTATGAAGGATTTGCTAAAACTTCAACAATATGTTGTTCTGAATTATTTCGTGCCTTCAGGAAGACCAACAATCCATTTCGAAGTTCAAAAAATCTTAATAGTGCTTTTTATCTGGATAGCCATCTCTATTCAGTATGAGTTTCGTGTTCACTGGTCATGTTCTCGCACAAAATTTTAAATAATCTGGATTGAAGTGACCACTAAAATTTTCCGCGTGGATCTCCAGTTGACAACCGCTGCATCGGATGATCCTGAAAGACTGCAATTATGTGCTGTTGAATTAAATTCCGCAGACGAAGGTGTATAAGGTTGGCTTATTCTTTGGTCAAAGCTGCTCATTGTCAAGTAAAGGAAAATAATAACTGTTTAACTGTGGACTGTGGCAATCTCTTTCTCGTTCGTACAGGATTCTGGTTGACTGAACACATCGACACTTGTTCATTGTTACTCATGTTTCCTATTGTAGCAAGAAACAAGGAATAGGGTTTCTTTGTTTCGCAACATCGATTTATTACCGTTCGATGCAAACGGAGTTTCTGTGTTATGAATTTATTAAAGGTTATTGCGACGTGATATTATAAGGCTAGGTTTACACGGGCAGTGATGACTGCCAGAAAACGAGGGGCAGTGATGTCAGTGGCGTGTCAACATACGTCAGTGCTGCACTGACAACTGCCTATACATCGCTGACACGAGAGCACTGCCTCACTTTTCTTGGAGCGTGTCAACAGTATGTCAGTCATGACTGACGTTTCCCCTCCACCGACCTAGACGCTGCCATCATGGGAGGCCAGTTAGTGGCAATTACGGTTGTCAATTATCGATTGTGAACGGTGAGGCAGGGCTGAGTATCGATTGCGCAATGGAAAACAGTTTGTATTTTTCATTTTCAATACGCGTGCAGTTTGTTATAGTGTGCGATTGGAGTAGGTGAATCTTTGTTGTGAACAGCGGTTAGAATTTTGGTTCAGAAGCATTTAGGATAGAGTTCGTTTGTTGCACCTAATCGCCTATAAAGTTTTAGGTTAACTTTCCAAAAATAATTATTGTCCACCCTCCGACGGCACAAACTACAACTAGAAAAAAAATACGCAAAATAATTATGTATAGCTATAAACATTCTACTATCACACGTAATGAAAAATAATTCATTTCGTTTTGTTCAGTAATTGACACCTTCAAGGGGAATAAAACAAGTAATAGAAACCGGGCCAATTAAACAATGAAAACCAGCTTCAAAGTACATGTGCTGTTTTTATTATTGCTTGATTTATGTAGTAATAATATAAAGCAATATTACTAAACAACTGTTTTCATTTTTATGTATCTATAGTACAGTAGCGTGATACTGAGTTTGACTTTTTCAGGAACCCTTCCTCGTTACATCTATTCTATCACAAATACAAAGTGATTAGTTCCTGCTTATGGACATTATGCGTACGCGAAAACAC
Source organism: Eucriotettix oculatus (assembly GCA_034510155.1). Classification (NCBI taxonomy): domain Eukaryota; kingdom Metazoa; phylum Arthropoda; class Insecta; order Orthoptera; family Tetrigidae; genus Eucriotettix; species Eucriotettix oculatus. The sequence goes on along the minus strand of JAEMUL010000221.1, from coordinate 5,639 downwards.
AAAGGGTAAAAATATTCAACTTGATATAAACAATATATCGACTCTATGCAACATCAACAATCCAACCGGTCGTAGTTGCCAAAAATAGCAGAGAAGTATAAACATGCATCAGAGTTCTCTGCCCGTTCTGTAGTGAGGGCAGCACTTGCACAGAATTGTCAGTGAAGAAGTGGGCAGTTATCTGCCTAAGATGTGAACGGTAGGCAGTGCACAGCCAACCCAACTTCGACGAACATCACTGCCCGTGTAAACCTAGCTTATCGATTGCGCAATAGTAAACAGTTTTTATTTTGCATTTTCAATACGCGTGCAGTTTGGTATAGTGTGCGATTGGAGTAAGTGAATCTTTGTTGTGAACAGCGGCTAGAATTTTGGTTCAGGAGCATTTAGGATAGAGTTCGTTTGTTGCATCTATGAGCCTATAAATTTTTAGGTTAACTTTCCAAAAATAATTATTGTCCACCCTCCAACGGCACAAACTTTAACTGAAAAAAAATTACGCTAAAGAATGATGTATAGCTATAAAATTACTACTATCACACGTAATGAAAAATAATTCATTTTGTTTTGTTCAGTAATTGACACCTTTAAGGGGAATAAAACAAGTAATAGAAACCGAGCCAATTAAAAATTGAAAACCAGCTTCAAAGAACAGGCGCTAGCTGTTTTTATTGCTTCATTTCTGTAGTAATAATATAAAACAATATTACTAAACAACTGTTTTCATTTTTATGTATCTATAGCACAGTAGCGTGATACTGAGTTTGACTTTGTCATGAGAATTTCCCGAACTCTTCCTCGTTACGTCTATTCTATCACAAATACGAAGTGATTAGTTCCTGTTTATGGACATTATGCGTACGCGAAAACACAAAGGGGAAAAATATTCAACTTGATATAAACAATATATCGATTCTATGCAACATCAACAATCCTACCAGTCGTAGTTGCCAAAAAATAGTAGAGAAGTATAAACATGCAGTAGAGTTTTCTGCCCATTCTGTAGTGAGGGCAGCACTTGCACAGAATTGTCAGTGAGGAAGTGGGCAGTTATCTGCCCAAGATGTAAACGGTAGGCAGTGCACAGCCAACCCAACTTCGACGAACATCACTGCCCGTGTCAACCTAGCTTAATCCATAGCATAGGTTGAGTCACTACAAATTTTTGCGGAACACCTGTTCAGGCCCCGCGGATCATAGTTTGGTAAACCCGGACTTTAAATATTCTCCCCCCTCTGAGTAAATCTCTGCACTTCCCTGTTGGATCTTCCAATTCTCTCTCACATACACTGGCCCACATATTCTACGGATAATCTTCGTCTCAAACACTAAAAGGCGCTGAAATCACATTAGTAATAATAAATAATAAAAATAATTAAAAAATATTAAAACTTGTTTCTTACAGTCGCTCTACTCGGATTTTAGGGCACGGCATGCGTATGACTGAATTCCTTACTTTCAAGTGTAATAAAATACGATTACGAGCTATACGTCCTTTGGTGGGGTGACACAGCGGGCGTCCTTGTTCGGCAGTTCCGTACTTTGGAATCGCAGCAGAATGTTGTTGTTAATCTTAGCGTTAACATCGCTGGCCAGCGCCGGAGTTCTTCCGATCTTGGAACCAGCCACGGATTATCGTCATCTGCTAGTATGTCCTCCAGGTCACGTATTCGATGGTAACGTTTGCCGCAGTTATTTCCAACTACGCTCTGAAGGAACGGTGTGCTTGCGGCTGGATGACCTGTTACTCACGAAACTCGTGCTTACTGATGAAGTAATTTGTCCGTTGACGGAGGAAACCTACGAGTGCTGTTTGTATGGAGCCTATACCGCCGACTGCCTTTCCACTGTTTTCCTTTCCCTGCCACTGCCACCTTGCAGAGAATACGACGTCCAAGGAGCGTATAATAAGAGCGAAATGTGTGGAGAACTTGCGGATGGATTACCACAAAGTGGATTCATGTACAATAGTAGCAGTGGTCCCATCCCATTTTTCCCAGTAATTGATGAAACTGGTATAGGAGGAAAGTGTCCTGCTGACTATTATCCGACTGATAGTGGCAAGTGTATGTTGCACCAACTGTTTAGCGGTTATGGATTTGGAGTATTTGAACCTGTGGACAAGCCTGCGCAGTAAGTGATATATCTACAGCTATTTAATTTTTTGCCCAATATAACCTTGTGAAGAAATAGGATCTAAATAGTGACTATTATAATAATGACTGTAGTGAAATGATAGAAGATTTTAACCATAATAGGAATCATAACAGTTATGGAATGAAAGTGTTCAAGGGAAATTACAAAAAATAAATATGTTGTTATCGTCACAACAATTTTTATATAAAATAGTTAAAAACGTTATTTACAAATGACTTTCTGCATTATTAGACCTAATATTTTATTATATTAACGTAAAAAAATAACTTAATTGAATAGTCATACAATTTCCATCCGGAATAATTTCTAATAATAATTACCTTTTATATATTATTAAAATGATAAATTTTTTACCGTAGCCATTTTTTCCAAAAACTATTTTGTATGTAAAGAGTACGACGGCCAACTCTATTAGGTCCTTTAACATCTAAATAAATGGAGTGGGCTGACAACAAGTATAGGGAAATATAACTAACTACTTCAAGTATTAATCCTAGGAAATTCATAGAAGATCATTTATTTTCTTTAATGATGTAAAATTTTCTTTATCAATCCAATGTGTGAATTATTTTCTTATAGATATAGTGACATAATTGCTTTGTGCCAATATGTTAAATGTATGTAATTATAAACTATTTTAATTATTGTGACACTTTCTGTTTCTGAGGGAAAATTGATCATATTTGCGTTATTCGAAAACTTATTCTTGCTTAAAATAGCCCTTAGATTTTGTATTTAAGTATAGTAATTATCAGTACATTTCTATTACATTTTAACTTACGACTGAAATGCTTTTCAATTAAATAATTGTGGATTTTTGGTTTCTTTGTAGGTTTCACCATGGAGACATTAATGATGAAACTGAAACTAATAATTTTCAACAGCTTTTTCAAAACTCGCAGAAAATCCCGATGTATTTATTATTTAAACGCTGATTATATGACCTTTTAAATCTTCTGTCTATTATGTATTATGTAGTTATTAAAAATGTAATTTGGCAATGAAATTTGGACACTTGTATTATTAAATATATAATGTTCTATACTTTACCGAAGTTCTTTTATTTTCCAATTTATCGTTCATTGTTTATGATAACCAGTTTACATGTTAATACCGTTATTAGTGAGTCTTATAAATTAGGGATTCAAAGAATGTGAACAGTCAATTGTAGGAAGCCTGAGATAGTCATATGCAGAAACTCGACTGGACCAATGAGTGGAACAGGTTGGTTCGAACAAGTATTTACTTGCAGTGATACGATATTGTGTAGTATTTTCATCATGACGCTTGCCATATTTTACAAATTTTATAGTAGTATTCAGTTATTGAACGTACCTTAGACGGATGAATAAATAATCCAGCTACCTTAAACGTTTCATCCGACAGATTATATTAGCACTATTTATAGGTATTCCTGTGATTATATGGGAAGAAATTACTGCAGTAGTCTTTCTAGATCTGGAAGGTTTTTATGGAAGGGGTCTTGTATAAAATGATTAAATATTACCAGGAACATAATAAAAATCATCAACTCCTTCCTATTCGACAGAACGTTCAGAGTAAAGATCAATGCATCTAATTTATCTGTTTAATTAACATGTTTACGACGTGACACAGCCACAGTCAGGTAAATTCAAAACAGATGAATGTACAACTAAATTTAATGACCACTTTTTAACCATTGCAAAGAAAATCGGGATGAATACAAATAAATCAATGGAAAATGCCTTACAACTTTTGAAAGAAAACTATCCAGTCCAGGAAAGTAATTTGAACTTTTCTTTGACAACTCCAACCGAAATTAAAAAAATAATAAACACTCTAAAAAATAAACATTCATCAGGGCATGATGGTATCTCAAGCATTATACTCAAACAAATAACAGGTAGCATTAGTTCAGTAATTAGTTACATTTGTAATCATTCATTTCTTTCTGGAGTCTTCCCAGATAAGCTCAAATGTGCTTTAGTCACTCCACTGTACAAACAGGGGAATAAAGAAGATATATCAAATTATCACCCTATATCACTGTTGCCAGTATTATCAAAAATTTTTGAAAGAGACAACAGAGTTATAAAACATCTGAACAAACATAATTTACTCACCGATTCATAGTTTGGGTTTAGAAAAGGATATTCAACCGAGAAAGCGATCTTTACTCTTTTAGACGACATAATAGAAGAATTAAATAAAAAAAACGCCCATTAGGTATATTCAGTGACTTAAGTAATGCTTTTGATTGTGTAGACCATAGCATATTGCTAGAAAAACTGAGGTACTATGGAATAACAGGAACTTCATTTTCTTGGTTTAATTCATACTTACAAAATAGAATGCAAAGAGTAGTATTAAAAGACTCGTGCACAGGTGAAATACATAAATCAGATTGGGGAATTATTAAAACTGGGGTCCCACAGGGATCAGTATTAGGGCCATTATTATTCCTTATATATATAAAGGATCTTCCTAATACCATAGATTCAACTTCTAAAGCTATCCTCTTTGCAGATGATACTAGTGTAATAGTAAAAAGTAACAAAGACACACTAGAAGAGGCAAGTAACAATAATTTAACTAACCTGCTAACATGGTTTAATGCGAAATGACTAACAAATAACTGTGACAAAACACATTTCATGCAATTTCACACACTCAACACAACTTTACAATCTATAACACTTAAATACGACAGCAAAAATGTAAATGAAACTTCCTCTGTTAAATTCTTAGGTCTCTTAATAAATAATAAATTAAATTGGACTGATCAGATTAATCAATTACTTAAGAAACTCAGCTCAGCTACATATGCTGTCAGAGCAATGTCCACCTTCAGTGATTTAAAAACAAGAAAATTAGTATACTTTGCATATTTTCATTCTATTTTATCATATGGTATTATATTTTGGGGCAACTCAGTAGGCATAGATAAGATTTTTATTAGTCAAAAACGTGTTATTAGAGCAATATGTCAGGTTTCCTCACGAACTTCTTGCAGAACTCTGTTCAAAAAGTTAGGTATTTTCACTTTGACGTGCCAATACATTTATTCATTGATGTTATTTTTAATCACAAATAGGCACTTATTTTTGAATAATTCTGATATTCATCCCTTCAATACAAGGAACAAAAATAATCTGTATAAAAAATGTAAAACATTGTCAATTGCACAGAAAGGTGTGCATTATTCAGGGATATCCATCTTCAACAGACTGCCGCACAGAATTAAACAGTTGTCCGATAATCAAGGTAAATTTAAGACTGAATTACGCTCATTTTTGCTTAGCCACTCCTTCTATTCAATAAAGGAATTTATAGAAGAAGCGGAGAAGAGTAATTTATAATAGTTTATAATACAAAAATTTGTTATAAGTATATTTTTCTTTTATACAATAAAATAATGTAATAAATGTACACCCTAACCCATTCCACATCCTTGAAGCTTAGCTTCTTTTACAGGATCTACGGAATATGATTATTATTAT
>JAEMUL010000220.1:0-10831 GCA_034510155.1 Eucriotettix oculatus | reverse complement strand
AGGGCACGCACTAAAGACGTCCATCGGGAATCGAATATTCTTCCACTAATGGACGTTATCAGATAATATTCTGTTCGTCTGTACAGCAAGACACAATTCTCACACAACACAATCATAAAGCGTGTGGGCAACTATGATCACACCCGCGACACTAGATACAAACGCCCCAAACACCTCCTCCTCCAACCCAACTCCCCATGATTGTCTAAACGAATTTTATTGACCACGCTTTCTAACGGATTGTTACAGGACATGTTCGGTGATCCGGACGTGACGGAGAAGAAGTGGATCGACGCACATGATACCCAAGCCCAACTACTAACAATATCTAACCATAAATATTAAAAAAAACTTGTTTCATTAAATGCCAAGTCCGCTCAGGTGTAAGAAAGTTTGTGAAATTGCCCCATCCACGAACACTTTGTAGATGGGCAACTTCTGGGTCCTCTAGGTCGGTCGAGGATCCTGGTTTTTTCAAAGTTTATTGTTCACACTGGTTTCCAACTAAGTAAAGCGTGGGACCCAGTCTTAAGTAGCTTGCGAGCACGGAATAAAGAGTACGGGAGCCATATTAGCCGGCGGGTCGGTAGTCAACACGTCGATCCCTCACCCGCTCTGGAACCCACGTCCGAAGACGCAACGGAGATCCAGAACAGATACTGTTTACGCAGCCACGCTGAGAGCCAATCAGCGCCCTCCGCAGCCGCAACCATGACAACGCTATAACAAAAACCCATACAAAAACTGCTAGTGTCTCGGCACCATCAGTTCACCTGAAGAAGATGGTAGAGCAAGCCATGGAAACGTTGTGTACAAATTTTATACTTACCCGGTTGAAAACCCGAGAATTGTTCATGAAGGAAAGAATAGTTTTTTATTTCTTTGATGCAGCCCATATCTTAAAGTTGTTGAGGAATACTTTATGTGAAAAAAAAATTGGTAGATGTTGAGGGACAGTTAATTAAGTGGGAATATTTTAATACTTTAATCAATTTACAAGAAAAGGAAGGTTTGCATGTAGCTAACAAAATGAGGTCACATATTCAGTATGAGTCGCAGAAAAATGAAGGTAGCTTTGGCTGCGCAAACACTTAGTAATTCTGTATCTGATGGAATGATTTTAGGCTTAGCAGAGTTTAATGATTGTGAGGGCGCTGTAAAGTTTATAAAAACAGTTGATACAGCATTTGATCTATTAAATTCATGGAATGTAATGAATAAGGGCACAAAGACACCAGTGTTTAGGGGCAATAAAGTAACCGTTTGCAGCACAATAGAAAGGTCTATTAAATATCTTATGAGTTTAAGGCTATGTGATGGTAATTTACATTACTTGTCAGGGAAGGGTGTATGTGGAATTATTTTAGATCTTATGGGTTTAAGGCAACTTTCAGAAATGTATGTGTGGAATGATTCCCCAGTTTTAAAATTTATATTAACCAGAAGAATGAGTCAAGATCATTTAGAACTGTTCTTTTCTTGTATATGTAGGAGTGGTGGAAACATAAAAAATTTAAAAGCTCTTCAATTTAGGTCAGCATATTGGAAGAGTTTAATTACACAGATAGAACCTTCCAAAAATGCTAATAGCTGGGGATGTTGATTCGCTAATTGTACCTATTTTAAGAAATGTATTTAAACCTCAGTCTACTGAAAATTTTGATCATGATTATGTCCCTCATTATGAAGGCTTAACATTCTGAAAAGGTGGTAGAATACATTTCTGGATGTGCTGTTAGGCAAGTGAGTAGAAAGCTGAAATGTTTAGGTTGCTTAGAAGCTCTACTTGCTCCTCGCACTGAAGGAAAAACAGGCTTAATAACAATCAAAGATTTTAATGATAGTCTATACAATCCTTATAAATATGTGTTAAAGTTATTTAAATTGGCAGAAAGAGTGTTGAGAAATAATGAAATTCTTATTGAGAATAAAAATTTTCAATTAAGATTGTTTGTAGAAGTTTTCAGAATGTTGGGACATGTTCAGATTTTATTTTCAGAGTTTGAACATCTTATCATTTAAACTGAATTTTGGAGAGGAACCCCATAATTCATTTTCAATAAAAATGTTATTAAAAATGACTTTAATTGCAGGTTGCATTATTTATGCAAATCTAAAGCTATGGCTGAAAGAGGAAGACAGGTTAGGCAAATGTATACTAAGTTAATATTGTTTAAAGGGCAATATGGTAACCAAATTTCAAAATAGTCAATACGTCAATAATTTAATTAACTTATTTTGTTTCAGATATCGAGAACCAGATGGTCTTGTTCAATATTATTGTCTAATCAATTTCTTAGTTTCCTCAGGTTCGAACCGTAACTTCATTCCAAACCATCATATCTTTCCATCCAACTTGGCACAGGCTTTGTAGGGTTTTCCTGCACCTTAGGTGAATGCCAAGTAGGTCAATAAACGGCAGCTGAGAGTCCCAATAACCAAAGGCTGTGACCTCCCCAACCATATCCTTACATTCCCAAACTCTGCTTCAAATTATTATGCTGTTTTTTAAATACTTATGTTACATTGCAATTGGCGAAATAAAATTTTCAATTCATCTATACAATAAATGTGTTTTATTTCATTTAACCTTGATCCCTATCAACTTTAAAATATATTTAATGTCAGTATAGATGGAGGTAGAAGGTGATGATGTGTGTACAGCCTCTCATCCTCAAATTGGAGGCCGAACCTATCCGAGGTGCCCCTGTGTAATCTAATCGGTCACAGCGTAAACGGGGAGCAGCGTGCATCTCTCATGTGCCTGCCACTACTGGGTATGTGAAACCTAATAGTAGGGGGCAGACCAGGGTGGCTCGCCGCGAACTATTATCCTTTATGAGCACGGGGGATGGACTAAGACGGGTCGGAGTCATCGCGCAGTGCCTCTAGTAACCGAGTCCATCTCAAGACAGTTATCAAGCCCTCGGGCTAAGGTGTCGAGCACGGAAATTTCTAGCTATACTTAGTTATCCGATGATGAAACTGTCTGGATGTAATTCCCCTATTATTGGGTGGTTGCGCAAATCACCCATAGGCGACAGCTGTTAGCTTCCATTTCCGAAGGGGGTGCGTCTGGCCTCGGAAACCAGGTGCAGCAATCCAGAAGAAGCGGGAAGTTTCGAATGCCGGTCAGCGGAGTTTTACACTGGGGCTCCTCTGGGGAACGAGGTTAACTTTGGCTGAAGGATAAACCCTACCAGTCGTAGGGGAGTACTCGTTCCCATTGGGGTTTAGCGTTCGGCCCTTATGGATGAAAGAGGCCCCCTGGGCTGGCTCAAAGCGCGACACGGGGCTGGCTTGAACCTTCAGTGAAAAATACAGGTAAACAGGGGTGAGCTTTAGCCCTACTGGGCGACAGCCCTGCTCACAATTGGGTTGGATTCTGTCGGGCAGTGTCATGCGCTGAAAAAGCCACGGTGGCGGTGCTAGAAAGTCGGTGCCTGGGTATGTGTAACCTAAAGTAGGTGGCGGACCAGGCCCTGCAATTGAAGCCACCAGCCATTGGGTAAGGCAGCGGCCTCGAGGGAACTCGCCGTTGCGGGCGGAATGCATTTCCAATAGGTCAAACACTCGGGTGTAGGAGCCGTCCGCAACTTGAGCAACACAATCCGTAACTCGCGAGCCGGTCGGGTGAAGAAGTGCCTCGGAGCACTCGGTCGGATTTCAACATATACTTGAGCACCTTCGGTGAGGAGCCCTCCGGGGCTCTGTACGTCATTTATGCGCATTCACGTCGTAAAGCCTAATGTCATATACGGGGTCAGGTGCTGGTCCTGTCCAGTATTTTCTGTAATTATAACTAACACTTGTCAGTTTAATGCATTTAGATGTCATTTGCACAATGTACAATAGTATGATTAGAAAAATATTAAAGTTTTAGATATTCGGTGCATCTTTAATATAGACTGATGAGTGAGATGCTTCATATCTGATTTAATAATTCTGCCATTAATATCAGAAATGACTGATTTAAAACAAAAATTATAAATTAACTATTATAAAGTTTCCAGTTCATTCATTGTCAAAGTTTGCATGTTGTTATGAGCATTGAGATAATGTTTATGAGCTATTCGTGTTAACTTTAATTTCGGTCGCTTCCTTGTGTGACATAACAGAAATAGTGTACCATTTTTAAGTGATGTGTTCTCTCTCTCTCTCTCTCTCTCTCTATATATATATATATATATATATATATATATATATATATATATATATATTGTTATGTCCTTTTCAGGGGATAAAACATTAATTTATCAATTGAACAAATTTTAATCAATTAGAAAATTTTACATTTATCAATTGATGGTGATTACATGAGCCATTATCTCAGGGGATTTTGGGTCTCTCAAGAAGTGGAGTATGCAGTTACTGAAATTAAAAAAATCTTTTAAATATTATTCAATCAGCACAATGAGCAAGTTTCACAGCTTTTAAGAACTTACCCACAATTACTGGGCCTACAAACATCCAACTTCACGAATGTTTCCGCGTCTCTCTGGCGTCTTGCAGGATTTTTACCCCTATGAAGGTAGTATGAACCAGGTCCAACTCATCTGCTCTCTAGATTCATCTGCTTTTTTATCCGTCGTCCGTCCTCTCCGCAACTTATCTGCCTTTTATCTGAAACTCAATTCGTTCTCCGTCTTCTCCGCAACTCATCTGCCCTCTGACAGCATCTGATCACATCTGACCACGAGCCACCCATCGGCTCCCCTTTTAAATTATCACACGGGAATTCCCCGCCATCGGTTTTCTTACATAATTCAGGGGTCCCTCGCCAGCGGTTTATTTCACAAAACTCCGGGGTCCCCCGCCATTTTTTTACACACGCCCCGAGGGAGTTTCCCGCGGGGGATCCCCATCGGGGGTTCACCCGCTTTCAGCCAACTTGACATTGTTGTTGGCCTCGCTTGTGGCGCACAAAACTTAAAACGTAATAACCTCTTGTTGTAGGCCGAACTGCGCCTCATAACGCCACAATATCACCAAAATCCGCGTTTTTTCATTACAATATATATATTATATAATGAAACGCTTTCTAGCTGGATTTCGTGCATTTGTAACTTTTATACATATGTATAGATAGTTTTTAAATCTTGATTTACGAGATAAGTTTCCTGCACGTATTCGTAAGTCCACCTCTGTTCAATGCCAGCAGACGACAGGACACACCCTCCTTACCATACAAAAAATGGTGACTGAGCTTTCAATTTGCTTCAAATATGGCGGCGCCTTGTCCAGTCTATGCTGTTTATATATGTCTATGTAAAGAGGCAATTAAAGAGTATCTTAAATAGATAGAGAGGCAATAGCGTGACTCCTGTAGGTGTAGCTCGCTCGTAGGCCCTTAAGAGCCCATGTAAAAACAGCTGTTTTTGAATCCGCTAAAGTCCTTCTTAAAGTAGCAAAAGACAAATAAAGTAAATTATTTATTTTCACCATATATTAGTATTTTAAAATATGTAAGGTACAAATATTAATTTAAATGGGAATATTAAAAATATTGAGAATGTTTCGAAATCGGTGTTGCGAGTTGGATGAGTAGTTATATCAGCATATTTCTCAATTAAATGCGGTAAACAAGAGAGCCAATCGCGAGAGTGAGCGTGGTGACGTTACAAATCCCACACTGCTTCCACATTTCAATGGCAAATATCTCGGTAAGTATGCGTGGTCGGACAAAATTTCATTTAGAAAAAGTTTGATAAAATGATGTAATTTATGTGATTTTGGGAAAAAAAATTAAAAATCAGTCCCTTATTCCGGAGTGAGGCCCAGTAATCCGAAAGGAATCCACTTCACGCTCATACATCATCGAGACGCCGAAGGGTGAGCATGGACGGAATCGATACCATGTTAAACGCATATCGCTACTGTTGCGCTTCAACCACGATGGAACCCGACGCTAAAGTTGCTATGTGAATTCCTGAACTCTTTTGCAGTACATAAATCTAATCAAATAGCTGGTAGCAAAAATCTTCCACTTCGCGTAGAAACTGTGTCTCGATGTATGGGCGTGGAGTGGATTCCTTTTGGATTACTGTACCTGTGACTATTTGTTCCACAACCCAAACCTATTCACCAGCTCGAAGCTCTCTCGCTCCATGGTGATGGATCATCTTGCCTTTTCTCTCTTGAATAACTGTCCGAAGTGGAACTCGAGGGTTTAGCTTGGAACTGCTTACTGGAACTTATGTTCGAATCCTAAAGGGGAGAATCCATGACGTCGCACGATATGCATGCATCACTAACCGTCTTCAAAGTGCGTTTTATGACTTTGACTGTCACCTCAACAAATCAATTGTTATGGGGAAAACGTGGACTAGATGTCACGTGCTAGAATCCCCAATCTACTAAATGCTGAGGTCAATACCGAGATGAAATGCGTCCCTAAACTATCTCTGGCTCCCAACGGAGATGGAAATGGTTATCTCGCAGACTCATGTACTCTGGATAACGAGAGTAATAATCGGTGGCCAACGTCCACTTTGTTTAAATAAATCCATAGTAACTCTTCGCCACGGGTGATCAGGAAATTCTGATTTTTTCAATACTAGTTGATAAATGTTGCAATCTAGTAGGATCTCAGTACGTGTCAATCCCTAAATGTCCTTCTAGTCTCGCATGTCTTCCCTTAACTCCTGAGAAATAATAATTCTTGTATGTACGGTGTTGCCTCTACTCAGCCGATTCACTAAACATTTGTTTCTTTCCCGACCAACCTTCTTTACTATATTTGATAACCTGAAAGCAAATTGGATCACTGCGTTGAATTAAACGGTCATTAGTTGCAGTAATAGTCTGTACATCACCTCTAACATAAACACTAGTTTCCATCACTCACAACGGTGAAAGGTTTTCGGTATAAAATATTAATTATTCCGAATTCTTTCCCTGGGATGTGGCGAGTTGTAGACGAAATCTTTGCATCTTAGCAATTAGTTCTGTCAGCGGCTTTGAACTGAAAACAGGCACTAGTGGCTCATGACCATTCTCTTAAACGCTCACAAGTCCAAACACGAGCGTAATTTTCCTTCTCAATCTGAGCCCGATTCTGTTGTGCTTCATTTAAAGATTTATACGCACGGGTTCCAATGGCATACCACGTAATGGCTGTTACTGCGTTCGGAAGGAACCATGGAAGATCTGGACTTCTGATTGACTGATCTTTATCTAACCCACACTGAAACTGATTCTTCGGGTTTAACAAGTTGTCCAGTGGCTTGAACTTTGTCGCTAAATTAGGTATAAATCTAGACCGATAATTAATGCTTCCAACTTCGGAGGAAGTTTTGGGTGAACTCATTCCTTTGATGGTCTCAATTAGGTCATCATCAATATGTAGCCCTTGCCCTTCGATAATGTAGCCCAGGTACTTCAGTCTTTGCTTACAGAAAATACATCAATTAGTGTAATAGCAGCATTAGCTCGTTTCTCTAGGACGAGTAACAATCGTCGATCACCATACACTAAAACAGCACTACTATTCATTTAAGGCCATCGAAATTGGTAGGTATTCTTTTTATAAGGAATTCAAGCGCCACAGAAATTCCAAACGGCAGGTGTTTGTACATATATTCCAAAAGGTGTAATAAAAGTGGTTAGCAATTGAAATCCTTCATCAAGTTCGAATTAACAGTATCCTCTGTTGCCGTCAACTATAGTAAAATACTTCGCTTTACACAGCCGGCCTAAAATGATCTCGGTATTTATTTATAACATTCTTAAAATGAATAAATAAAAATGCGGCCATTCTGAGTTTATCATAGTTGAACACTATGAAGCCAGAGACTCCTGAAATGGTGCCCCAATATTTTTATTCTTCATAAATATTCCTACCCACTACAAATCTTTTAACCAATAGATAGTTTTTTATCACGTTCAAATGTAATCGCCAATATACAACAGAGATCATATTACAGCCAAAGAAACACTACATCACAAGTTCGGAAATTATTTAAACACTCTGCTTTTTAAATATATTTACATGTAAATTCTTCAGACTTAAATAGGTATTCAATTTGTTTGGTATTATTTAATAATTCAATTATATATTGATATAGCTTTTCAATATCATTGGTTTCAGTCGGCTTTTAGAAAAAATTATTTAAATTATATCAATAGTAATTAAATAAAGATGGCAAACATAAGTTAATTAATACACAATTATATTAAGCAAAACTGATGCATTTCCAAAAATGATACAAAAACGTATCCTCTTGTTGATTTGATTTGAATACAAAGGTGTACGTTATTAATTACTTAATTTTTAAATGAAATCCTAACAACGAATACTATCCCTACTTTTTCAAAGAAAACTATCTTTAATATGATGATCTTCGTGACTAAATTTTATATACGTCTGGGGGTCAAACGAATAGATAGAATAATATTACATAGCTTAATATCTGTCATTGAAAATGATTGTCAGTTTACTATTTGGCAGAAGAAATATTTAAAACGGCCAGAAAGAAAACCAAGTCACTGCAAGTGATACAGAGATAAAATGTCAACTAATAATAACGTAAGACAATGTTTAATTTCTTGACGTATTAATTTTATATAATCTTAAATTAATAGGTCTGTCAAAATAACATTTCTTTCATTTGAAAAAATTAACCTCAAAAGCAACAGGAAAATTTTATGTTTCAATATTTAAATACAAAACATTATGTCAAAGTTTATAACTATTATTAGGACTAATCCCATTAATTATTTAAATAGTCAATTATTGAACCAATAAATCAACCGTACATAACATTGTTAAGGTTAAAAATACTTTATTAATGTTGAAGTAAATTGGGGATAGATGCCTTTGTGGTCCTGGGGAGGAGTTATAAGGATAAACCGTCTCCTATCTTATGGTTTTTTATGAAGCTTCCTCTGTAATAAGGGTATTTCTGCTAATATTGCTTTTCATTGTGAGGACTGAGTAGTCTCGTTGGCCAGCATTTTAAAATTAATGATTTAGACGGTTTTAAGTCCTCTTTACCTCATTGCTAGTTATTTTCAATGTTCTGTGTAAAATTCCTTTGGCTTTTTAACACTCACGTTGCACTAATTAATTATTTATAGTTTTAAAACATTTTACGATAGTTACAATATTCGTTATTATTACTTAATCTCAAAAATTACTTTAATTATACCATTTCGAGAATTCTATATTGCCAACGTTAGACATAGAATTCCTTACCTTACTTTTTAACACCTTAAAATATAATGTTTTATTATTCCTATGTCCCATTATTGCCCCTAACATCAAATAATATAGATATTTTTTCTCATAGAATTTTATATTACTTAAAATATTTTATTGCTTTGTGTTTTACGTGCTAATATTTTTATTAATTAAGGAACTTAAAAATAGGAGTTATTTAACAAAACTAAAAGATTCGAATTGATAAGAGTACTTACATTTCTAATTATTATAGTTCGTTTGCTATGAATCATATTTTTTGAATACTGATCAAGTGTCCAGAAGTGAGGAACGATTGGTTCGCGAATATTTCCGATTTTAATAAAATTGAGATAGTTTGTACTATGAAGCCTTTTTATGAGCACAATCAAAATATTAGTTCGAAATTAACATTTCTGACTGATATACGGGCTTATTCGCCAAAGTCTGCGGTTCGCAGGAAACGACGTCTTTTCAAAAGTGCCACATTTAAGCTTCAATATGGTGGCAAGTGCAAGACCCTCAAAATTCGTTTGCGAGATACATTGCATGCATAAATTGCGAAAAATTTAACGAATATATAAACAAAACTCATGCCACGCTTTTACGAGCACTCAAACTTGTAGAAAAAAAAAGCCATTTCTTTTTCTTCTTTTTAATCATTGTGATACATACGTACGGTGTTCATATTTTGTAGTTTGCATTTTTACAGACTATTTAAAGCTTTATAGAAAATAAAATTTGTTAATAATGGTGTAGCAAGCTCGGCGCCAAAGTGAAAACCGACAAAAATTAGCTGTTAAGGAATGTACAGTGAATGGATTTTATCGTGGATTGGAGGCCAAATTAGTTGGTGATCGCTTGCGAGAAGTTTTGTGTATTCTCGCGTTTGGGTCTTGCAAATGGCGTAGCTGCCTTTTTCTGCATGGCTTGCAAGTCCCAAGTCCGGCATTCGCTCGCCGGTTTTGCTGGAAGAAACATCGGAAGAGCGGCTGGGTTGGACGCCGCGTTTCGGTACATGATTCGACAACCCTAGGTGAGTTGCACAAAATTCATTTCGCCAAGTTTCGCCAACATGATATGGTCCTCCGGGCCGGATGCTGATCCACGACGTGGAAATACGCGGAAAATAGCTATCGTTGATTTGAAACCTCGCCATCGGCGTGGTATTAAGGGAAATAACTGTACATTCCTTAATTAGGTGCAACTCTCTCTAGTAGTGAGTAATTCGTCGTTGCTACTTGCGTTCGTTGTTGTTGAAATATATTGTTCGGAGAAATATTGCATTGTGGGAATAAATTCTCAAGTTCAGTTGTCGTTCGTTCGGAAGTATTAATACTGCTGAAATATTTCTTTCGTGTATTTAGATATAATCGTAATAGTTGTGCACATCAAATAAAATTCAAAATGCCGCTCATTGACGAATATAAATTCATTATTAACAAGTTAGTAGCGAAAGTTAAAACCATGCAGGAACATGCCACGATTCTGGGAACGGCTAAAGAGACGTCGTATTCGAAGACGCGTTTCCGTGTTATGACGCAATCAATAGATGAGGACTATCAGTTATTTCATGATAATATGTTGAAAATTGTCGCCTATAACTCAAAGCAGAGTCCCAAATTAGAAGAGTCATATGACGAGTTAATAACA
>JAEMUL010000219.1:0-10837 GCA_034510155.1 Eucriotettix oculatus | reverse complement strand
TAAGAGAGAGGGAGGGCGAGCATTCTCAATCTTTTTTTTGGTTAACAGGCTACATGAGGGTGATCCTGAAACAGGCAACTCCCCTTTAATAGCATAGGAAGGGAATTGAAAAGGGGGGATGCGGAAGGTAGAGCAAGGTAGCCAAGGGTTAACTAGGGCCCCCGGGCTATGGTTTAAGGATCCTACCCGGTGTTTCACCTAAAGAGATGCAGGGAAAACCCTAGAAAACCTGCATCAGGTAGGTCGGGCATTGGGTACTATTCTCACGCCCTTCCGAATGACGGGAGACGAGTTTGCTGTGGGGACGCAGCATTCCCTTCTCCGTGTCTCCACCAATTTCAGGAGGCAATTGGCCGACTGATCCAACGGGATCAGCGGACAACTCTTGCCATATGCCCAAGGTCTTTGACCCCAGTACATATACCTCCTAAAATAGGTGAAGGTTTCTCGGCATATGAGAACTTTGATAAAAAATACCCAGAGAGAGTGCGAGGCATCCCCGATATGATCAGGTAAACCCCGCAGTCACTCTGGGCTGAAGCGTCTACGAGAAAACTCCCGCGGCGCCTCCCTACCTTGACCAGAATTCTCACTCAGTATATTGTTGTGTAAAAGCAGGACCTGTTCACAACCAACTGCGAGTTATAACCTTTTCAGTGAAGCGATAATAAATAAATGAAACCGTACATTCAATGATTAAACTATATCAAAATTCTGTGCCTGCTGTTTACTTTTTAGGGCAAAATAAATAGATACTTATTATATAAACCAGACGTAGAAGTAAACCTTGAAAGCCATTTAGGGTCATTAATACAATAAATCGGTACGTTTCGGTTTGTTACGTTGTCCTTAATCAGTCGAACAACAATTGGTTGGTTAATTTTGTATAGCCAAAAATTTCTTTAACGATATCTAATGCTCCTGTTACCGAATCATAGACAAGTAAATTTAGTATCGTTCGTATTCTTGAAAACAGAAATTGTTCCTTTAAATGATGTAATTTAACTTCCTGACGTGACGATGTTCCATCTGATTGGGAACGAAACGTTACAATGTTAATTAATAACTCTTAAATGGTACCTCATCAGTACTCCTATATATTATTTTTTATTTTAAAAAGAAATGGCACCAGAAACCGGTTTAATTGAGTATAAAAAAATAAAACCATTTTCACAATCATCAATAATCAACCAGATTCAGTGAAATGTTATTTACAATTCTTTAAAAAGAACAGGGTGAAAGTTGGTTATATGTTTTTGAATGTACATAATACATCTTTTTTTTGTCTACTTGAGAAATATATTTAAAAAAATGTTTCTGTCAAAAATGATTGTTTTTTATATTATTTTTAATTTTAGAAGAATAAGTCAGAGATATTTTTGTGGAATAAACCGAAATAAATTTCATACTGTTAATATAAAAATGGCACACCCTATTATTCTCTTTTTAGAAACTTTTTCAACTCCAAATACAAACACTTTCCAAAAGGTGCATTACTTAGAGAATTTTAAGTCCAAATATTTTATTAAAATCATGATATTTTAAAACAATTATGTTGTGCTTTATTGAAATGCATCTAAAATTTATTTATTTAAATATCAATACTTAATTAAAAATTTTAAATAATTTATCCAAATTTTTTAAAGCTCTTAAAATTTGGTACATATGTTGTGCTTTTATTGAACTTCATCTAAAATTTATTTATTTAAATATCAATACTTAATTAAAAATTTTAAATAATTTATCCAAATTTTTTAAAGCTCTAAAAATTTGGTGCATATGCACAAATACAAAAATATGATGTGCAACTCATTAACAAAAAAAATTAAATGGAAGTCCAGTGCTATGCCAATAATTTATTTTCGAAAATAAACAAAACAATTTAATTACAGGACTCGGTTATTTGCTACGACCTAATTACGTTGTTTTAAAAAAATTACTAATTAGACCCTATAAACTACACATGGCCCCCAAACTTAAATAGATTGTAATTACTGCACATATATGATGGCAGTAGATGGGGGAAAGCTCCAGAATTTGTCTTTAATGGTTGTAAACGAAATTTTAGTTACATGTGTGCCAATTTATATGAGGAATGTTACGAAAAATTTTGACTTGATGTTTAAGTAGTATTATAAGTACAACAATTAAAAAAAATGTTGTTTTGTTCTACGAAACTCACTATTTTTCAGCCGCTGGGAGCTGTTTTACTATTAATTAAAAAAATAACTGAGCGCCCGGCGTTACCCGGCACAGCATTTAATTCGACACTATCGTAATTTAATGAGGTTTAACCAGTACAGTGTGCATCTGTTTTTGAACCCCTTATGTGTTCACGCCTTTACTTTTATCAATGAAGACATATCAAATTTAACCTCCGTGACGTTAATTCGCCCCAAAAAAACGGAATTAATTTCAATTTTTGCCATTTATAGACTCTCTTGACGTTTCCAATCAGCGTAAAAACAAAAATAATTATTCAGTTCCTACTCATAATTACGCTGATACCTGCATAGCAAAGTTTTGTGGGGTAGCTCAGTGACGTCATCACAGATGCGCGCGCACGCTCTCATCCTAATTACAAAAGTAATATCCTGACAGTGAGTTTAAATAAATAAATACAAGACGTCCAATAATTCCGCAATTAATGTTGTTACTATTTAATTAATAATTTTTACCGAGGTAGGAGGTCTTGTGGAGTGAGTGAAGATCATGCGTTGATAAATTTTATTGCCGATGAAGTCTCAAAAGGGGGGACGAAACGTCGTATTTGGATTAATTTTTTGTTGCTGTGGTATTCAGTCCTAAGACTGGTCTTGATCGCTAACCTACGTTCCGACGTCTTTTCATATCCACTTAACTACCACATCCAAAATCCTCCATAATCTTCTTAGGGTATTCCATCCTTGGCCTCCCATCCTTGTTCTCACCTCACACACTTCCCTCTAATGCTAGTTTTATAAGAGCCTCATGTCCCAAAACTTGGCCTGTTAATCTATCCCTTTTCTTGGTCAATGTCCTTCATATTTTTCGGTCTTCCCCTTTTCTGTATGTAACTTCCTCGTTAAAGATTTTATCCACCAATTTGATTTTCAGCATTCTCCTATAGCACCACGTTTTAAAGGCTTCTATTTTGAAGAAGGGACGGAACTGTGCCGAAACGTATTCATTAATTAAATTTAAAGAACAAAGTCTCTAAAATGTCGTACATGGTTTTATTATATACATAGGAGAAGTTAAGTTTAAAATTTTTTTAATGTGAACACAGGACCGGAAAATGTGTCAATTTTTTCGAACGCAAATAGTATTTTCAGCCAAAATAAGGTGACATGGCTGAATAAATCCTGAAGAAGGCAAAAAAAAATATGCCGAAACGTATTTATTAATTGAATTTAAAGAATAAAGTCTCTAAAATGTCGTTCATTGTTTTACTATATACGTAATAGCCTTTAAATTTTTTAAATGTGGACATGGGACCGAAAATTGTGTCGAGTTCTTCCGACACCATCGGATTTTTTCAGCCCAATTAAGGTGACATATGGTGGAGGGAAATCCTGAAGAAGGCAAAATAATATGCCGAAACGTATTTATTAATTGAATTTAAAGAATAAAGTCTCTAAAATGTCGTTCATTGTTTTACTATATACGTAATAGCCTTTAAATTTTTTAAATGTGGACATGGGACCGAAAATTGTGTCGAGTTCTTCCGACACCATCGGATTTTTTCAGCCCAATTAAGGTGACGTATGGTGGAGGGAAATCCTGAAGAAGGCTTGAAAATATGCCGAAACGCATTTATTAATTGAATTTAAAGAATAAAGTCTCATAAATGTCGTTCATTGTTTTACTATATACGTAATAGCCTTTAAATTTTAATATTTAAATTTGGTCATAGGACCGAAAATTGCGTCGAGTTCTTCCGACACCATCGGATTTTTTCAGCCCAATTAAGGTGACATATGGTGGAGGGAAATCCTGAAGAAATCTTGAAAATATGCCGAAACGATGTCAACAATTAAACTTAAAAGAATAAAAGTCTGTGAAAGGTCATAATCTGTTTTATTAAATTTTATTATATATTATATATAAAGCATATATGTAATTAAATGTTATATTGTTATATGTTATACTTAGTGGACTAACTTTCTTATTTAATCAATTGTTTCGTATTGGTTATCGTCATCCTTTCACGTGTGTTGGTGGTGCGTAGAATATACGTTATATTAATTGATAAGCCTTTTACCATTAACGCCATCTTTCCTTTTCCGAATGTGGCGTATTTTCGCTATGTTAAGCGCGTAAATGGTACGTGACGACATAAACTTTTACGCGTTGACACATAAGTATACAGCTTTAAATTATTCTTTCCACGATTCTCACTCCACAGCATTTTTTCTCTCCCATGACTTTAAGAACATGTGTAGAAAGCTCTCTTCAAGGGTTTTAAGTTAATTGAAATGACGGACATGCAACCCAAAAAAATTTACAAACATAAATTGTGTTTTATTAGACAGACGTGAACTTTCGGCGGTGTCAGCACATTCACACGTGATTGGTTTGGTTTGTGTTGTCGGAATGGAACGAGAGTGAGGGAGTGGGAAACGTTTCTCTTGGAGGATAATCAATGGCTCCAGTTGTCGGGTTGGAGCGTTGCGCAAGCGGTAAAGGGTCATTAAGGTCCGCCGGGGCCGGGGCAGAGACAGAGACAAGGTGTACATCTAGATGAAAGTGGGTTTTCTCGTACGACAGCAGATGCTATAGATGGCAAGTTACGTCACGGCACGGCACGTCACGAGAACGTGACGACAGAGACGGAGAAAAAAAGAGAGAGAGTCGTGTATATGTGTGTGTAGCGAGATGGGGAAAAGGTTAAAACACATCGCCTCGGGGGGGTTGGGGGAGAGCTACTGTGTTTAATTACAGAGATGTCGATTAAAGAACTATTAGGAAACCCCCGGAGCCTGTAATTAGTGGCCTAAGTCTACTAACAAGTACCGGAGGATCAGCGGCCCACTTTTCCTTCATGCACGATAAAAAAAGGGTGATTAATTTCCCGTCCGACTCAGATTAATAATTGATTGTTTACTTATTATGAAACTTGCTTTGACGG
Source organism: Eucriotettix oculatus (assembly GCA_034510155.1). Classification (NCBI taxonomy): domain Eukaryota; kingdom Metazoa; phylum Arthropoda; class Insecta; order Orthoptera; family Tetrigidae; genus Eucriotettix; species Eucriotettix oculatus. The sequence continues at coordinate 5,727 of JAEMUL010000219.1, read as the reverse complement.
TTCTAATTTATAACTAGATGGGTGCCCGGCATTGCCCCGCGTATTTAGTTAACATCAGGCTTTGAACTCCACTACTATCGACATGTATTTAAACATAACCCCTAACGATGACAGTCAGCAAGATTAGAATTGGAGAGAAAGAAAAGAAAGCAAAAATCCTAGAAAAGAGTAAGACAACGATGCAGTCTGTCACCCACGCCTTTTAACTAATATATGGAACAAGCGATGAACACAGTTAAAAATGAATATTGAAAGGGGAATCAAACTGAAAGGAGAACAAATGAAACCCTAAAGGTTTGCTGATGATATTCTGGTATTAGGGGAGTCAGAAGGAGACTTGGAAAATATATATCAAATGGCATAAACGTGGTCCTGGAGGAAGAGAATAATAAAAGGAAACGCGAGGTAATGGAGTGAAGAATATGATAACAAAGGGTGTCTGATTCGGGATGGATATTTTGAAGGAACTTAAAGAAATTCTTTTACCAGAGTAAGATACCACAGTCAAGGAAGGGTTTTCTCAAAAAAAAATCTAATTTACTTACCGCTAATATCAGCATGAATTTTGGGAAATTACTATTAAAACTATTCGTATGGAGTTTGACGGCATCATATGGGTATGAAATCATGGGCCGTAAGAGGTTGCATAAAAGGAAAGAATAGAAACTTTCGAAGTGTGGTGCTATAGAAGAATGATATGGGTGGACAGTGAACTAACCAAGAAGGTATAAGTGGAAGTGGGCGTTGAAGGGATACATTAACAGGCCACGATTGGAAAATTATTATTATTATTATTATAGGGAAGTTAGTGGAGTAAGAACAGAAGAGGGAAGCGAAGGAGGGTAGAAATGATAAAGCTTGCGTAGGATAAGTTAGCGTAGAGGGTTGCGCCAGACCAGTCTTATGATTGAATACTATAAAAAAATAATAATAACAACGATGAAACCATCAGCAAGGGTGTCACATTTTTTTATAATTTTCTTTTCCATGACACCCTGCTTTATGACGTCACAGTAACCGACTTGATGACGTCCATCATCGCAGGCAAGCGTGCTAGTAGTGGCTTACTACTTCAGTTCTTACTTGTATTAGTTCGCAGGTTGTTTGCGTACAAAATTTGGTCGTAATTTCGCCACTTCTACCTGATGCTTCCCTTCTTAGGTCTGATTAGCCTGAAATAATGACTGTAGATATTGATATATATTTATAATGTTTTCCTTTTCCAGGCTATCCTCGTCGTTGTTTTCGTCGTGAGCGCTTCAGCCGAGGAGCAGAAGAAGCAGGACAAGCGCGGCATCTTCGGCTTCGGCCTGGGATACGACGACCTGTCCCACGCCGCCCCCCTCGCCGTGGCCCACCCCGCCCCCGCAGTGGCCGTGGCTCCGGCCCCCGCCCTGACCGTGGCTCACGCCGCCCCCGTGGCCGTGGCTCACGCAGCCCCTGCCGCCGTCGCCTCCGTGTCCAGGGTTAGTTACGCCACCACCCACTACGCCCCCGTGCACGCCGCCCCCGCGCTGGCCGTGAGCCACGCCCCAGCAGTCTCTTACGCCGCCGCCGCCCCTGCCGTGAGCTACGCCGCCGCCGCCCCCGCCTTGAGCTACGCCGCCGCCCCCGCCGTGAGCTACGCCGCCGCAGCCCCCGCCATCAGCTACGCCGCCGCCCCGGCCCTGAGCTACGCCGCCGCCGCCCCCGCTCTGAGTCTGGGACACGCCGCCATCGCCGCCCCTTCCCTGGGGTACGGATACGGGTACGGACTGGGCCACGGTCTCAGTCTCGGTCTGCATTAGGACCAACGCTGTACTAATTAACAACAATTATTCACCTAAAATGAAATAAACCATTTTATTGCTCAATTACTTATGAAAATATTTATTAAAATTCCCATCTAAGCATATCTTTTCCCGTCGCACAGTTTCCTATCCTGTATCAGTCACTTCAGGTGGTGTTTTTCACCAAATTATTTGCTAAATTTACGGAAAATTAATAAAAACAAGTAACGTCTGCATAAAACTAATTATTTAAGTCAGACTTAAATACTGACAATGACCACAAGGTATCGTTGAATCGTCTACATTTATTGTAATTGTCTTTTTTTTTGCAACACAATTTTATTTCATTGTCTGGTTTTACGGAACATTTGTCCAAAATAAAATAAAATCATTGCCCTCACAATGTTCCAGAAGCGTTTCAGGAAACAAAATAAAATTTTACAGTTTTCCCAATCTTAAAAAACGGTTAAATGTATCTTCATAATGGAGAAGGTAGAATTACAATTATTGGCCTCTGATTCGTGTTATCTAACTAATTAATTATTAATAAAATAGTTACATAAATCGGACTCTATATTAGAAATAAAAAATACAGAAAATCACAGAAACATAGCAAATGAAAAAGTTTAATTCAAAGATAAAACATTTAAGTCCTAACTTTCTGGGCTTCTTCAGTTTATTACTTGAAACCTCAATGGAAATTTGGGGAACGAAACAAACTATTTTCCAATTTTGACTTTTGTCCATTTGTTGTATTTTATTGAGGATAATCAGTAGCGTTTGATAATGTGAACTGGAACACGCTATTAAGGATTTTGAATACAACTAAAACAAAATATCGAGAAAGGAGGCTTATACATAACCTCTACAGAAGAGAGGAAGCAGTAATTAGAATAGAAGACCAAGAAAAGAAAGCAGAAATCAAGAAAGGTGTAAGACAGAAAATTAAAATTTGTTTCAATTTCACCGCCCTAGGGTTAATTTTCTCTACATTTTCCTCTAGAGGGAGGAAAAAACCTGAAGAAGGCAAGAAAACAGGTCGAAACGTTGTTACAAGTAAATTTTATAATAAACGTCTTTAAGAGGTCATCAATTGTTCAATTATTTCAGATACTATTTTTTATGTTTTTTTTATGAATCAAGGACGCTTCTGTAGTAAATTTGTATCTTCTTCAGGTTTTATCCTCATTGTCATCATACATTTTCTCTATCTCGTAAATTATATTTATAAACATTACACAAATTAATGACATTGTTTTATGTTTTCCCGACGATCCTCTACACAAATGTAATCAGCGTCTTTTCGCTACTGATTTGTACATTTTTAAATGTTTTTTTTATCCTTATTAACACCAACAGTCTTTTTTTTACCACGACGACCCAAATGTAACATTTGTGTCATCGTGGTACAAAAAAAACCGTTGGTGATAATAAGGATCAAAAACAGTGTTGAAGGTACAAATCAGTAGAGAAACGACGCCGATTTCAAAGTATACTGAAAAATAAATCTGAAATAGCAGATGGCGTTCACTGTCATCTTCATCAAGTGAAGGCCACAGCTCAGAAAATACTTTTTTACGATTAAATTCAAAAACGTAAAAATTCTTTTATTTTCTTTTTTCTTTCCTCCGCACACAATATTTACCTTTATTTCGAAATTGGAACAGCAGAAACTGACAAACGCACACAGAAACCGTACTTTCCCCCCGCAAAGGCCGACTTCTTCTTCTTCTCCTCCTCCTTCTTCTTCTTCAACCTCTGGCTCGCTTTTAAGGAATATTACGTGACTTGCGGGTACGGAATGTGTAACGAGCAATCACTCTGCACATGTAGTGAGAAGGAGGATGAGGAAGGGAAACAAAATAAAGCAGGGGAATGAAAAGTAATGCTGGGAAAATGGTTCGTCGTTATAAATTACTCAGAACTCAGAATGGCCTCAAGATGAATTGTATATAAAATAAAGCACATCTGGAATAAGTATTCGTTGTAGACAGAAAGAAAGGAGATCACCCAATTAGTTTGAGAGCTTAAATTGAACATACTCTAAGTAGAATGTTGCGTATCCCAGTTTCGTATACGCGTCGTCTTCAAGGTCAGGGGAAAGAAGATAAGTCAGAACTTACGGTACTGTTAAGAATAATATGAGAACGCGTCACAGGAGACGATTCAGATTAATATTTAAGCTCCTCGGAAAACAGAGTATATTTTTTTATGAACACCATCCAGGTTGTCCATGGAGGCTGCTTTGTCCTGGAAGAGAAAACACTCGAAACTGCGGTGCTTTTGTCTACTCAAGGAACAACGGCGGGAAGTTGCCTTGACCTTTATCACAATCTACGTCATAAATCAGTAACAGTAAAGAAATAGGAACATTGTCAATTACTGCCGTAAGTTTATTTTTAAGTGGAGCTGAATGACAACACGGTGGAGTCTCTCTCTCTCTTTCTCTCTCTCTCTATCACTCTCTCTGTCTATCTATCCATCTATCTCTCTCTCTTCATCTCTCTCGCTCTCCATCTCTCTCTCTATGTTTATATATATATATATATATATATATATATATCCCAATCTCTACGAACCTAAGAGATGTGGCATATATCAAAGCCAAAGTTTCTAATAGTGAAAATGAATGGATTCAGTATAGAATTAAAAGAAACAAAATACGAATAGCTAGGAAAGAATATTAGGAACAGATGATAGATAAAAATAAACACGATACAAAAAAAATATGTGGGGAACACTAAAGGAATTGTGAAATTAAAGACATAGACCTTGAGGTATTAGACAATATCCAAGAAAATTATATGGCTGAGAAATTCAATATCTATTTTATTAAGAGTATTGAAGACATAGTAGAGCCTATAAAAGTAGTAAATAACTTTGAAATAAATATGCATGCAACTGACAGCACTCTAGAAAATTTTGAGCTAAGTTGAAAATATTATTAAGGAATTGGAGAGAAAAAAAAGGGAACAGATGAAGGAATAAGGAGTGTACAGATAATTAAATTTGAATTAAGTGAAATAATAAATAAATCATAGCAAGAAGGTACCAGCCCAGAGGGTTGGAAGACTTCAGCAATCATTCCAATCCCCAAAGTTAGTAAGCCAGGAAAAGCAAGTCAATTTAGGCCATTAAATGTGTTACCTATTTATGAGAAAAGTATGGAGATCGTGGTTAAAGATCAGTTTGAAGAACATCTACAAAAAAATAATGTTATAACTGAACACCAATCTGGTTTCAGAAACAGACACTCGTGTGAAACTTCAATTCAAACAGGTGTAGATTACTGGAAATCCCTCTGTCTCTCTCTCTTCATCATTCTGTATCTCTCTGTGTTTCCCAGTGTCTCTCAATGTCTCTTTGTGTCTCCTTCTGTATCTCTCTGTGTTTATGTGTCTCTCTTTGTCTCTATGTGTTTTTTATGTGTCACTCTGTGTCTGTCTGTATTTGACTGTGTCTTGTTCACTGTGTCTCTCTGTGTAATTCTGTGTCACTCTGTGTTTCTCTGTGTCTCTTTGTATCTCTCTGTGCCTCTCAGTGTCTCGCTGTGTCTCTCCGTGTCTCACCGTTTCTCTATGTGCCTCTCCGTTTCTCTCTGTGTCTCTCTGTGTCTCCCTGTGTCTCTCTGTGTGTATTTGTGTCTCTCTGTGTCCTTCTGTCCCTCTGTGTCTGTTTATATGTGTCTTTCTGTGAGCCTCTTTGTCTCTCCGTTTCTCTCTGTGACTCTCTGAATCTTCACCGTGTCTCTCTGGTCTTTATTTGTCTCTTTGTGTTTCTGTGTGTCTCTCTGTGTCTTCGCTGTGTCTCTCGCTCTCCATCTCTTTCTCTCTCTCCCCATCTCTCTCTATCTATATATCTCTCCATCTCTCTGTCTCTCTCTATCTCTGCCTCTGTCTCTCTATCTCTATCTCTCTCTCACTATATCTATCTCTTTCTCTTTCTTCCTTTTTGATAT
>JAEMUL010000218.1:7500-10905 GCA_034510155.1 Eucriotettix oculatus | reverse complement strand
GGGGGGGGGGGGGGGGGGGGGGGGGGGGGGGGGGGGGGGGGGGGGGGGGGGGGGGGGGGGGGGGGGGGGGGGGGGGGGGGGGGGGGGGGGGGGGGGGTGGGGGGGGGGGGGGGGGGGGGGGGGGGGGGGGGGGGGGGGGGGGGGGGGGGGGGGGGGGGGGGGGGGGGGGGGGGGGGGGGGGGGGGGGGGGGGGGGGGTGGGGGGGGGGGGGGGGGGGGGGGGGGGGGGGGGGGGGGGGGGGGGTGGGGGGGGGGGGGGGGGGGGGGGGGGGGGGGGGGGGGGGGGGGGGGGGGGGGGGGGGGGGGGGGGGGGGGGGGGGGGGGGGGGGGGGGGGGGGGGGGGTGGGGGGGGGGGGGGGGGGGGGGGGGGGGGGGGGGGGGTGGGGGGGGGGGGGGGGGGGGGGGGGGGGGGGGGGGGGGGGGGGGGGGGGGGGGGGGGGGGGGGGGGGGGGGGGGGGGGGGGGGGGGGGTGGGGGGGGGGGGGGGGGGGGGGGGGGGGGGGGGGGGGGGGGGGGGGGGGGGGGGGGGGGGGGGGGGGGGGGGGGGGGGGGGGGGGGGGGGGGGGGGGGGGGGGGGGGGGGGGGGGGGGGGGGGGGTGGGGGGGGGGGGGGGGGGGGGGGGGGGGGGGGTGGGGGGGGGGGGGGGGGGGGGGGGGGGGGGGGGGGGGGGGGGGGGGGGGGGGGGGGGGGGGGGGGGGGGGGGGGGGGGGGTGGGGGGGGGGGGGGGGGGGGGGGGGGGGGGGGGGGGGGGGGGGGGGGGGGGGGGGGGGGGGGGGGGGGGGGGGGGGGGGGGGGGGTGGGGGGGGGGGGGGGGGGGGGGGGGGGGGGGGGGGGGGGGGGGGGGGGGGGGGGGGGGGGGGGGGGGGGGGGGGGGGGGGGGGGGGGGGGGGGGGGGGGGGGGGGGGGGGGGGGGGGGGGGGGGGGGGGGGGGGGGGGGGGGGGGGGGGGGGGGGGGGGGGGGGGGTGGGGGGGGGGGGGGGGGGGGGGGGGGGGGGGGGGGGGGGGGGTGGGGGGGGGGGGGGGGGGGGGGGGGGGGGGGGGGGGGGGGGGGGGTGGGGGGGGGGGGGGGGGGGGGGGGGGGGGGGGGGGGGGGGGGGGGGGGGGGGGGGGGGGGGGGGGGGGGGGGGGGGGGGGGTGGGGGGGGGGGGGGGGGGGGGGGGGGGGGGGGGGGGGGGGGGGGGGGGGGGGGGGGGGGGGGGGGGGGGGGGGGGGGGGGGGGGGGGGGGGGGGGGGGGGGGGGGGGGGTGGGGGGGGGGGGGGGGGGGGGGGGGGGGGGGGGGGGGGGGGGGGGGGGGGGGGGGGGGGGGGGGGGGGGGGGGGGGGGGGGGGGGGGGGGGGGGGGGGGGGGGGGGGGGGGGGGGGGGGGGGGGGGGGGGGGGGGGGGGGGGGGGGGGGGGGGGGGGGGGGGGGGGGGGGGGGGGGGGGGGTGGGGGGGGGGGGGGGGGGGGGGGGGGGGGGGGGGGGGGGGGGGGGGTGGGGGGGGGGGGGGGGGGGGGGGGGGGGGGGGGGGGGGGGGGGGGGGGTGGGGGGGGGGGGGGGGGGGGGGGGGGGGGGGGTGGGGGGGGGGGGGGGGGGGGGGGGGGGGGGGTGGGGGGGGGGGGGGGGGGGGGGGGGGGGGGGGGGGGGGGGGGGGTGGGGGGGGGGGGGGGGGGGGGGGGGGGGGGGGGGGGGGGGGGGGGGGGGGGGGGGGGGGGGGGGGGGGGGGGGGGGGGGGGGGGGGGGGGTGGGGGGGGGGGGGGGGGGGGGGGGGGGGGGGGGGGGGGGGGGGGGGGGGGGGGGGGGGGGGGGGGGGGGGGGGGGGGGGGGGGGGGGGGGGGGGGGGGGGGGGGGGGGGGGGGGGGGGGGGGGGGGGGGGGGGGGGGGGGGGTGGGGGGGGGGGGGGGGGGGGGGGGGGGGGGGGGGGGTGGGGGGGGGGGGGGGGGGGGGGGTGGGGGGGGGGGGGGGGGGGGGGGTGGGGGGGGGGGGGGGGGGGGGGGGGGGGGGGGGGGGGGGGGTGGGGGGGGGGGGGGGGGGGGGGGGGGGGGGGGGGGGGGGGGGGGGGGGGGGGGGGGGGGGGGTGGGGGGGGGGGGGGGGGGGGGGGGGGGGGGGGGGGGGGTGGGGGGGGGGGGGGGGGGGGGGGGGGGGGGGGGGGGGGGGGGGGGGGGGGGGGGTGGGGGGGGGGGGGGGGGGGGGGGGGGGGGGGGGGGGGTGGGGGGGGGGGGGGGGGGGGGGGGGGGGGGGGGGGGGGGGGGGGGGGGGGGGGGGGGGGGGGGGGGGGGGGGGGGGGGGGGGGGGGGGGGGGGGGGGGGGGGGGGGGGGGGGGGGGGGGGGGGGGGGGGGGGGGGGGGGGGGGGGGGGGGGGTGGGGGGGGGGGGGGGGGGGGGGGGGGGGGGGGGGGGGGGGGGGGGGGGGGGGGGGGGGGGGGGGGGGGGGGGGGGGGGGGGGGGGGGGGGGGGGGGGGGGGGGGGGGGGGGGGGGGGGGGGGGGGGGGGGGGGGGGGGGGGGGGGGGGGGGGGGGGGGGGTGGGGGGGGGGGGGGGGGGGGGGGGGGGGGGGGGGGGGGGGGGGGTGGGGGGGGGGGGGGGGGGGGGGGGGGGGGGGGGGGGGGGGGGGGGGGGTGGGGGGGGGGGGGGGGGGGGGGGGGGGGGGGGGGGGGGGGGGGGGGGGGGGGGGGGGGGGGGGGGGGGTGGGGGGGGGGGGGGGGGGGGGGGGGGGGGGGGGGGGGGGGGGGGGGGGGGGGGGGGGGGGGGGGGGGGGGGGGGGGGGGGGGGGGGGGGGGGGGGGGGGGGGGGGGGGGGGGGGGGGGGGGGGGGGGGGGGGGGGGGGGGGGGGGTGGGGGGGGGGGGGGGGGGGGGGGGGGGGGGGGGGGGGGGGGGGGGGGGGGGGGGGGGGGGGGGGGGGGGGGGGGGGGGGGGGGGGGGGGGGGGGGGGGGGGGGGGTGGGGGGGGGGGGGGGGGGGTGGGGGGGGGGGGGGGGGGGGGGGGGGGGGGGGGGGGGGGGGGGTGGGGGGGGGGGGGGGGGGGGGGGGGGGGGGGGGGGGGGGGGGGGGGGGGGGGGGGGGGGGGGGGGGGGGGGGGGGGGGGGGGGGGGGGTGGGGGGGGGGGGGGGGGGGGGTGGGGGGGGGGGGGGGGGGGGGGGGGGGGGGGGGGGGTGGGGGGGGGGGGGGGGGGGGGGGGGGGGGGGTGGGGGGGGGGGGGGGGGGGGGGGGGGGGGGGGGGGGGGGGGGGGGGGGGGGGGGGGGGGGGGGGGGGGGGGGGGGGGGGGGGGTGGGGGGGGGGGGGGGGGGGGGGGGGGGGGGGGGGGGGGGGGGGGGGGGGGGGGGGGGGGGGGTGGGGGGGGGGGGGGGGGGGGGGGGGGGGGGGGGGGGTGGGGGGGGGGGGGGGGGGGGGGGGGGGGGGGGGGGGGGGGGGGGGGGGGGGGGGGGGGGG
>JAEMUL010000217.1:0-10913 GCA_034510155.1 Eucriotettix oculatus | reverse complement strand
GAAATTCAAATTCAAGTAGTCACAAATCATAACCATAAATGAAATCTCAATAATAAAAATAATCACAATGTAATTAATAAACAAAGCATAACAGTTTATCATCAAAATATCAGAAGTTTGGCTCATAAAACAGATGAGCTTATCATATCCATAACAGATGTTGAAAAAGACTGTAAAAAATCTGTTGATATCATTTGTATTACAGAGCATCATCTGAAAACCACAGAAATAGATTTGGTAAATTTAAATGGTTATTCACTTACATCCTACTTCTGTAGATCTGTAAAAGAAAAAGGAGTGGCTACGTATGTATGTAATAATTTTAAGTTTAAAAGTATTGACACTAGTCCCTACAGCATTGAGCAGGACTTTGAATGTTGTGCTACGGTAATTGAACTTCAAAGCTCAAAATTAATTATTGTAACAGTTTATAGATCACCTATAGGTTCCTTTGCAGTATTTTTGAAACAATTAGAGTTATTGTTACTTCAACTTTACAAAATGAAGTTGAAAATAATCATGTGTGGCGATTTCATAAAAAGACACAAAGAAACAACAATTAGAAATATTAACTTCCACATTCAACTTATATGCAGTAGTCAATTTTCCTACTAGAGTACAAAACTCAAAAGGTACTGCCATAGATAATATGTTCATTGATATAACTCATTATGAAAATTACAGTATTAAGCCAATTGTGAATGGTCTCTCAGATCATGACAGTCAATTACTTACAATTAATGATATATGTTTCAAATGTGTCCCACAAAAATCAGTAAATTATGTAAGAAAAATGGATGTTAGTTCTATGAAACTGTTTCAGCAAGCAGTACAACAAGAATTTTGGGAGGGCGTGTACTCCACAAACAATGTAAATGAGAAATTTGATTCGTTTCTGAGATCATTAACATTATATTTTGAATTTTACTTTCCAAAAACTCGTGTCACAAAGTCTAGAAATACTAATAAAGTAGCAAGGTGGTTAACTAATGGGATTAAAGTTTCATGTAAACACAAAAGGGAACTGTACTTGATAATAAGGGATAATCCTAATCATCATATGAGTGGCCATTATAAGAAATACTGTAAAATATTGAACAAGGTCATAAAAGCTGCAAAATGTGTGCATATTAAGAAATCAGTAGACAATTCTGTTAATAAGATTAAAACTATTTGGAAAATAATTAAAAAAGAAACAAATAAAGAAAATAAAGAACTGACACAGCCACAGTTAGGTAAATTCAAAACAGATGAATGTACAAATAAATTTAATGATCACTTTTTAACCATTGCAAAGAAAATCGGGATGAATACAAATAAATCAATGGAAAATGCCTTACAACTTTTGAAAGAAAACTATCCAGTCCAGGAAAGTAATTTGAACTTTTCTTTGACATCTCCAACCGAAATTAAAAAAACAATAAACACTCTAAAAAATAAACATTCATCAGGGCATGATGGTATCTTAAGCATAATACTCAAACAAATAACAAGTAGCATTAGTTCAGTAATTAGTTACATTTGTAATCATTCACTTCTTTCTGGAGTCTTCCCAGATAAGCTCAAATGTGCTTTAGTCACTCCGCTGTACAAACAAGGGAATAAAGAAGATATATCAAATTATCACCCCATATCACTGTTGCCAGTATTATCAAAAATATTTGAAAGAGTAGTATACAACAGAGTTATAAAACATCTGAGCAAACATAATTTACTCACCGATTCACAGTTTGGGTTTAGAAAAGGATATTCAACCGAGAAAGCGATCTTTACTCTTTTAGACGACCTAGTAGAAGAATTAAATAAAAAAAATCACCCATTAGGCATATTCTGTGGCTTTTGATTGTGTAGACCATAGTATATTGCTAGAAAATCTGAGGTACTATGGAATAACAGGAACTTCATTTTCTTGGTTTAATTCATACTTACAAAATAGAATGCAAAGGGTAGTATTAAAAGACTCGTGCACAGGTGAAATACATAAATCAGATTGGGGAATTATTAAAACTGGGGTCCCACAGGGATCAGTATTAGGGTCATTATTATTCCTTATATATATATATATATATATATATATATATATATAAATGATCTTCCTAATACCATAGATTCAACTTCTAAAGCTATCCTCTTTGCAGATGATACTAGTGTAATAGTAAAAAGTAACACTAGAAGAGGCAAGTAACAATAATTTAACTAACATGCTAATATGGTTTAATACGAACGGACTAACAAATAACTGTGACAAAACACATTTCATGCAATTTCACACACTCAACACAACTTAACAATCTATAACACTTAAATACGACAGCAAAAATGTAAATGAAACTTCATCTGTTAAATTCTTAGGTCTCTTAGTAAATAATAAATTAAATTGGACTGATCAGATTAATCAATTACTTAAGAAACTCAGCTCAGCTACATATGCTGTCAGAGCAATGTCCACCTTCAGTGATTTAAAAACAAGAAAATTAGTATACTTTGCATATTTTCATTCTGTTTTATCATATGGTATTATATTTTGGGGCAACTCAGTAGGCATAGATAAGATTTTTATTAGTCAAAAACGTGTTATTAGAGCAATATGTCAGGTTTCCTCACGAACTTCTTGCAGAACTCTGTTAAAAAATTTAGGCATTTTCACTTTAACGTGCCAATACATTTATTCATTGATGTTATTTGTAATCACAAATAGGCACTTATTTTTGAATAATACTGATATTCATCCCTTCAATACAAGGAACAAAAATAATCTGTATAAAAAAGTAAAACATTGTCAATTGCACAGAAAGGTGTGCATTATTCAGGGATATCCATCTTCAACAGACTGCCGCACAGAATTAAACAGTTGTCCGATAATCAAGGTAAATTTAAGACTGAATTATGCTCATTTTTGCTTAGCCACTCCTTCTATTCAATAAAGGAATTTATAGAAGAATCGGAGAAGAAAATTAATTAATTAGTTTATAATAGTTTATAATACAAAAAATTGTTATAAGTATAAAATAAATGTACACCCTGACCCATTCCACATCCTTGAAGCTTAGCTTCTTTACAGGATCTACGGAATATGATTATTATTATTATTATTATAGTTAAGTCGTAGGACGCAGGTATGCGTGAAAGAATTGCCGCACTAATCGTAGCAGGGATCATGAAGGCTAAGTCAAAGCATGGAGTTCGAGTCCAAAGAGAGAAAACAAAAAGAAGGAGCTTTTAAAAAAATAAGATAAATTTATCTTCAATCATTCAGAGAGCGCGGAAAGCAATTTAATGTCATGCACCAGATGCCGACGTCAAGCAAGCGGCTGTTGTTGCGCTCAAAGCAGCACGTCTGGTTGCAGGGAAAACCGACAGTGTAGGAAACAAAAAAAGAATAATCCCAGTACCACAAAAGGTGGGAGGAATTCTTCCGCTCATTCCAGTGTTCGCGGGTCTGTCGGCTTTAGGGGGTTTGGCCGGTGGTGTGTCGAGTATAATCAACGTGGTAAACAAAGCCAAAAGTGCAACACAACAATTGTCCGAGATACAAAAACTCTACGTGGTGGAAGCGGGACATATCTAGCTCCTTACAAAGAAGTTTAGGTCTGTACCTCAGAATATGGTAAAACAACCATACAAACCACTCACCAACATAGAATTACACCACTATGCGTTGCGGTTGCACATCCCCCATTTTCGTGGTGTTTACATGCGAAACACATTGCCTAAGCATGCGCGTAAGAACGAGAGTTGTATTGTAAACTTCCCGTTCGGGTTCAAATTGGGTAGCCTTTTGGGCGTGCACATTATTTCGACAGTTATGGTAACCTGAAACCGCCTTCCGAAATCTCACACTATTTGCGTGGTTGCCATAGTATTTGGTATAACTACGAACGATACTAATCTTTCGGTAGCATTATTTGTGGACATTTGTGTCTACAATTTCTGTTGACTATAAATACCTCAATGTGTGATGAGTTCGACATAAATCACCATCATCATGATGAAGGACATTGACAGGACGAGGATCTGAATTGAGCCACAAGCGTCGATAATTTCCTTGTAAAACGTTTCCGTAAATAATAAAAAAAAATTGGGCGCGGGTTCTAATGCGTTACAATAGAGACGAATAGACAAAATACGTCAACGTTATATACGGATGGGAACAGTTCAAGAAACTATAAGGTTAGTAGCTCAGAAGACGCCGGAGAACAATTTCAAATAACAAAAACCTGCATGGCCCAGATAAAAGAAACAATAATCAAACTTAAAAACACGGAACAGGTTTAGACAAAATCAACATATTAATATAAGTCATCCAAAAATTTATTTTAAAATGGAAACTGCAATATCAATAAGAATATTCAACTTTAATTTAAATGGCATCTAACGACAGAAGTAAGGAAGTAGTAAAGTTTTTAAATGAATACATCGATTTTTCTGCGTTGGATAAACACACCTTAAGCCCAGAAAACATATTAAATTCAGAAACCAATACTTATATAATAGAAAAAATAAATCGGGAGGTGCGACAGCAATTATAATAATGTCAGAAAACCCTATTAAGAAATACAAGTAATCACTCACACACAAATTAATGTAAATGCTTAGAAACAGAAACCAGACAAGAAAGAATGATAATCTCATTTTCTTATATCCCGCCATCAAATATATAACAGAAAGAGACAAAAAATATACTCGGTTTAAATGAAAAGGTTATCATTATTCTAGACCTAGATGCACGCGAAACACAAAGACTGGAACTCAAGAATCAGTAACTTAAATTAAGAAATACAAGCACCAACTTCTCCTACATACTTCCCAGGCAATCATAGATACCCACCAGACGTACTCGACATGTTTCGAACGAAAAATATTTCAATTAACTCAATAATCGACATCCCGATGTTAGGCACTTTTGAAAACAGATTAGAATGTATTACATGGCAAAGTAAAATATCAAATACAGACTGGCAAAAGTATCAGAAACATACAGAAAGGAATCTGATAACAAATAACAAAATAGACCGAAGAGAATAGAAAATAGAATTGAAAATCTACAAAAATTCATCAACAAATCATTCAAACAAACAACTATATATAAGACAGAAGAAAAGGATGATAGGATCCCGCTCTTAGACTCCCCAGGACATGACCTCATCACCAACCGCCACATAAAACATCTTCCCAAGAAAACAAACTTCAACGCCATCCTCAGAACTACCTATTATCCAACCAAATGGAAACACGCCATCATAATAATGATATCTAAACCAAACAAACCAAATACCATCCTGAGAATTACCGTCCAATAAGTCTCCTTCCTACATTATCCAAATTGTTCGAAAAACTACTACTCCCCCACCTAATCAATCAACTCTCCTTTCTGATTCCATACACACGATACTGTTTTCGCCCAAAACACTCCTGTCCCCATCAAATATACCGTCTCTCCAACCTCACAAAAATCTCCTTTGAACAACGCAAATCCCTCATCACCACTTTTATTCACACCGAAAAAGCTTTCGATAAAATCCACCATCCTTTCCTACTATCCAAACTTCATAAATGACACCCACTACAGAATACTCCTAAACTATCTTTCTAACATAACCTTCTCTGCCAAAATAAATAACTACCAAACTCAATCGCGGCGGGCGTCCCCCAACAACATCTTCTCCCACGATATCCCACAACATCCCAACACTAGCAGACGACATAGCCATCTCCTATGAAACCTCCTCTCTCATCTCCAATTTCCAACCACTCCAATCAGCGCTCAACTACCTACAGCAATGGTCCAAACAATGGCGAATCAGCATCAACCACACCAAAACAATAACCATCCCATTCACACTAAATAAAAACCCTCCTCCCCAAATTCATCTCTATCTAAACAATTCATTAATCCCTACAAAAACAGAAACCACCTACCTCGGAATCATGTTTGATTCAAAACTATCGTGGAAACCTCATATTAATCTTCTCCACTCCAAAATCAACCATAAATTCAACCATAAATATCCCCTGTTACCATCAGCACAAAACGCCTCCTATACCTCTCCATATTACAACCCACCTGGTCCTATGCCACGTCCATATGGGGAACTAAATCCAAAATCCATTCAGCCAAAATTCGAACTAAACAAAACATAATCTTACGCACCATTACAAGCTCTCCTTCGTACCTTAGATATTCCGTCATCCACCATAACATCAAACTACCCAATCTCCAAATCCCAAATCCCTAATCAAAAGCGACCTCAACTACCCAAACCCCACGATCCAGCAATTCCATGACAATCCTCCTCCACCACCAAGCTTTCGTCGACACAAAAGAAAACTGACAATCGAACTCATACTTCCCCCTGATGATTCAGGCACACCCTAACCCACCTTACCATCATGAACGCAGACTACATCCTCATGCATCCTCCAATAATCAGTTCACTGCCCGTCAACCCTCACCCACCCACGTCGTATGCCCCTCAGGTTCACACAGAAAAAACTAACCCATCTGCTGAAGTAGGTTAATTAAATGGATTAACCTACCTCAATGTCAACATGTAAATTATATACTTTATTTTGATTTTTTATTCTTTATTTTAATATTGTATATACTGAATCATTATTGTCCAAACTGATAACCTTTATGATAACAGTTTTTTATGAATAATAATGAAAAATATCCCGCTCGAATTACAAATCAAAATAAACAACAAAAATAGAGTAAGAATAATCTGACAAAAATACAGAAATCCGACAGAAAAAATAGTACTAAATAAACTGATAAACAGCCTAAGAAAATAACCTATTAATTAAAAATACACAAAATCGAATGAATTTATAAAAAAATAATAATAGCAAAAGGGTTTTAAGAATAAAACTCAAAAATCAGCCTAGCCATTATCTCAATATAAATAATACTGAAATAAATTCAGCAAAACGAAAAGCCGAAAAATAGTAGATTCAATCAAACAGCAATGTCAGACGATAGAACACGAAATCCTACACATAGAAATAAGCATCACACGCCATAAAATTGAATAATCATCTAGATTCCTGGAGATATATTCCAAAATGACAACTGAAAGAGAAATTATGAATGTTAAAATGAAACGCGTCACCCAGAGAAGATAAAATATCTATTCAGCAATTGAAAAATCTCCCACTGTCACCCATTAAAGAACCCTCAAGATATTTAACGCAGGACATAAACCGAACTATTTCCCAGATATTTGGAAACATGCAGTAGTCATAGCACTACAAAACGCTGACCTCAACAAAAAACTAATAATGAATTAAAGTGGTTGAATAAAGTATTCTCGGGTTTCCGTCCGGGTTAGGTTGCGAATAAGGCGCATTATTCGCAACCTAACCCGGACGGAAACCCGAGAATACTTTATTCAGCATATACGCCAGGAAAACCTTCGTTCTTTATTAATTAAAGTGGTGATTGCCATTTTACTCAACCAGTGGGGATACTCTGGTTGAGAAAATCTTATTGTTGCAAATAAGACGGTAATAACATGCAGCGAGACGCCGTCCAGGCGGGGGATCAGTGACATGGGCGTGGGAAATCGTGAATTATGAGGATTAGGAGACGTTAACTGTCCATGGCGTTCAAGCCTTCGAAAATTTAGAAGGTAGTTTCTCTCTCCGCAAAATCTGAAGACCACTCACTAGTGGGCCAAACTTGATATTTGATTGGGGCACGAGGTAATGTCATCCACCATCCACCCTCATGGAAGGGACACGAGAAGAGTTGACATGAGGTGGAGTCAGTCGGGAATGGAATTTTAAAGTAGGACGGGAGAGAGGAGATGTGAGAGAAAGATTAATGAGTAGAGGGATGAATTTCAAAGAAGAAAGGTGAGAGGAGAGAGTGTGTGGTTGTACCACGGGAGGCTAGAAAATAAAGCCTGACCGTTGGATCAGAGAGAGGGGGGAAGGGAGAGGGAGGGGGGAAGGGGAGGGAGGGAAAGGGAGAGAGAGAGGAGACGTTTGCTTTTAATCTCGAGATAAACAGAGAAGAAAGAAGCAGGTGTCATCGCCCATTCACGTAAATCTCTTGAATGAAGGAAGAAAATCTCGGGGTGCGACCAGTCCCGATTTTCTTGGAAGGAATCCAGACCAGTTACCGAGACACAAACTCCGAGAGTAACCCAATTACCTGTGCCAACGAAGGAAACAGCCGCCTCACTAACACGGAAATTAAGGTGTGTCACTGCCAAGTAATCTAAATTGGGAATGACTACTTTCCTGCTGCGGAACAATTCCCATATAATTTTCCCTTTAAATACATGCGTCTTGTTAAAATAAATCAGACGTAGCTGTGTCATTAATCAACCCTGAATTTGTATTTGCATTAATTATTTTGATAAATTAATTAGTTTTAATGATAACGTAACGAATTTCTCTTAATTTAACTATATTATTATTTTACCCCCCAGTTCCATTATAAGCTCTAGACCAATTAGCTTGCTACCCATTTTAGCAAGATACTTGAAAGGGCAATTCTATCCAGAATTAAAGAACATCTTTCAAATAGAAACACGATAAGAAATGAAAAGACGAGTTTAAAACAATAAAACAATTTTCCATGTCTTGAGATTAACTGTACATGCAAAAAATGCATCGTGCCTGCACTTCGGTAGTCTTGTTAGACTTTGTCAAGGCATACGACCGAGTTTGTCATGAACAACTTTACAAATTATACAGCCAGACAAGGATTCTTGATTGTTATATTTAATTCATCGATAATTACATGAAATGCAGAACATTCGGAATCGAAATCCATAATAGCATGTCGTCTAAAACAAATGTCTACGCAGGAGTATCTCAAGGCACTTTGCTTTGTGTATTTTTATTTAACATCTCCGTAAATGACATACCAATGTAGATAAAGTGAAGACCTTACTCTATTCTGACAATACGGCCCCCTACACTACTAAGAAACCAGAAAAAGTGCAATAAATAAACTACAAAAACAACTAAACAAAATGGAAATTTGGTATGAAGTCAACAAAATGAATCTAAATCCACACAAGTGTAAGCCGTTGTACTAGCGAGAACTAAGCCGAGAATTCGAAGAAAAGAACAATTGATTCAAGGAGAAACCGTAGAATGGACCAATGAAGTAAAATATCTAGGAATTATAATAGACTATAAACTAAAATGCCATGAACACATTGACATAGCATCAAATAGACACAATAATTTTCATTTTTCTGTTACCAATGTTAAAAAATGACTACGTCTGAATAATATTAAAAAAGATAATCTATAACTCTACAATAAGGTAATTCACAATGGGCCACAACTTCCAAAAGAAATTTACAAAAATTTCAAAGATTCCAGAACAGTATTGCGAGTAATTTTGCATGTTCCCTGGTATACTGCAATCAGCCTACTACACCAAAACATAGCAGTCACGACGATAAAAGAAGAAATACAGGAAAGAACAAAAATCATGTACGCCAGAGCAGAATTAACAGCTATACAATATACAATTCTTAAAACTATTATTTCGTTAATGTTGCAAACTTTCTGTTTAAAGATAATTCTGTATCATGGTGAGGATTTCTTCATCTATTGCAAAATTCCGATCCTAAAATTACGAATACTGTATTTATTAAACCAATAAAAAGGATGAAGTAATAAGAAATTTGAAGTGTTCCTCAGCAGCATATATATTGTAATATTCATTAAAGGGAGGGGTAATCAAAATCAATTAAGAAAAATTATTCGTAATTAATTAAACTAAATTTAAATAAATACAAAAATTAAAAGTTCACGATTTTGCATGTTCCTTGGTATACTGCAATCAGCCTACTACACCAAATTAATACATTGATTTCTGAAAAAAACATTCAGTTTTCATAATAGATTATATCCTGATCAATACACTTTAAATATCTCTATTTAAATCACCACTATTTATATTTTATGGTTTAAAGAGGAATTCTCATCTCAAAATTGATGCAATAGTAATAAGGCTGGTTTATACGGACATATGCAATAAATTTCACGGCTCCTGTATGCCCAAAGTTCAGTCCGCTCCTCGATGTACTCTGGGATCTCCTCCTGAAGGAATGGCTACTTGAGTCAGCAAATTTCCAGGGCTGATAAACCTGGTGTCCACCAACCATCGTCTCACAAAATACTGTGCCTGCACACTTTAACGTCCTCCACCTTTCTCTCTCCTCATACAACATATCCAACAGTCACGGCATACACCACTCGTCTCTCTCACAAAATGTACGTCCTTTACTCTCGGCGTCCACCACCCGTCTACCACACTCACCCTAAAATCTCGTTCCAGCTATCTTGCCAAACTAGGCGTTGTGACGTCGGCGGCCAGTAACATTCTAGCTCACTAGTTCCCTCTTCAGACTTACAGAATAGTCTCGAATGCTTTCTGCACACGACACTAATGCCACGTGTCCAGTGCGTATGCCGACCACCAAACAATGTTTTCAAATGTGTGACGTGACGCGAGGCTATACAACAAGATACAGATTGCACACTACAATGCGCTGTCCCATTGTGGCTGCACTCTACTCACTACAATAACATCTGAAATAGCTAATAAATTAATTAAAACAATAAAATTTAACTATATATTAAGCAGCCTATTTAATTAGATAAAACAGGGTATCCGATTTTTTTATCACATTATATATATGTATATATTGTATAACTAGTAAAATTGTAAAAGAATGTGCTACTTGTATCGCTTTATGTTTTGAAATAATATTTATTAAATGTCTTTCCGCTGGAATTTTTCCCGATGGTTTGAAAATCGCCAAAGTAATTCCCTTGTTTAAGAAAGGATCGTCATCCGAAATATCAAAATATATGCCCACTTCTCTCCTTCCTATTTTTCTAAAGTATTTGAAAAAATAATACATATTAGATTACTTCAT
>JAEMUL010000216.1:0-10962 GCA_034510155.1 Eucriotettix oculatus | reverse complement strand
GGGTCCATATTGGTGTAAGATTCTGCATTTATTTGGAGAGATCCGTTAATGG
Organism: Eucriotettix oculatus; assembly: GCA_034510155.1. Classification (NCBI taxonomy): domain Eukaryota; kingdom Metazoa; phylum Arthropoda; class Insecta; order Orthoptera; family Tetrigidae; genus Eucriotettix; species Eucriotettix oculatus. The sequence continues at coordinate 10,910 of JAEMUL010000216.1, read as the reverse complement.
ATTAGTGTAATAAATAGGTTGATAGGTGTTCTAACTTTCGCTTATTGTATGTCTTTGTTTCGATATAAATCCCAGCGAAATACTTAATCTTAAGGACAGGAATAAGCAATAAGCAGGCAATTATTAACATTTATTACGAATATTTTAACTATTCAAAATGAAAAAATTCCTACTCCTTAGAAGAATTTATAAATAAAATTACTGCCGCTAATAATTTTAATTAAACGTCTTTTCAAAAATACTCTGATCATGAGAATTTCTCTTTTTATTATAACTGATATTCTTTTTGCCTATCGGATATTAATGTTTCCTTTAGGTCAAGTAATCTGGCTCTTGTACCGCTCATCCTTCATTTCTTTTAAACTCCAAGCAGTGCAGCAATTTTAATTCAAATAATTACGGCTCTATCACACGTGCTTTTCCGTGAATGTAGAGTAAATTGACGACAATGAATGTGAAGCACGTGATTTAGCATGTGTCGGATATTGTTCACTCTCGGAACAATTTTTCTGAATCTCTTTATTTGTGGGATCCGTTTTGCGAGATGTCTGAAAAATAATTGTATAAAATTTTGCAGATGTTGAGAAAGCTTAAGTTCTTCTGGGCCGCTATAGGGTCATTAACCCCTCAGCGAAGCAAAAGGGGGAACCAGATAGAAATTCTTTGTCCTGGCCCCACCACTTTAAAGATTCACGCAAAGGCATCAAAATATCTAGATATCCGTAATTCACGGTGTCAGTCCACCACTCACACTCAATAGTACTGGCAGTACTGGCTAATACTGACCGTCAGATTGTCGTGTAAGGCCTCGGGCACGATAAAAGCGGCGAGCGGTGGGACTCCGAGAGGCAGAGTAGTGAGCGATGCCGGTTACGATAGAGAAAGCTTGAGCGGATCGTACAGAGCGCACTGGCTCGTTCTGCATTCCCCGTCATGGAGTCATCGTGTGAAGCATCTCTTGCTCAGTGATAATAGTGGCCTTTTATGGAAACGAATTTTAAGCAGTAGAAGGTTTTACAGAGTACCACCATCTTTTTAGAAATTTATGAGGTGACGAACATAGGATTTTAAAGCCTACGCTCTCCCTCTTAGGTCAATTTTGCTGCACAGAGAAATTTGTTTTTCTACCATCTGTTATTTGTGTTCCGTTAACTATATCCTAAAAGACGTAATTATTTGATCAAAATAATTTAACGACGTTTTAAAATCTTGGGCTCATTTTATAAACCGTATGTTATTAATTTCGTTCAAGGTTCAACCCTCTCACCACAGTCCCTCCAAAACTATTAACACTCCACAATATAAAATAATATTTTTAGTAACTATTTACATTCCCTCTTAGTTTTATCACTTCAAACCGAAGATAAGCAAAGTCGTGTCAGGAATAACTCATTTGATTTTTTTTATAGAAGGAAACAAGTTTTTTCCTGTACTTATTAAATATAATTTAAATAATTAATTATTGGAGGGTCCCAACGTTTCATGACCTATATTATTCTTTTACTGCCATCAGCAATTTTCTTGCTGCATACTACAATCTTAAAGTCGTAATGCATCCACAAAAACATTGCGTCTGCCTTTAGCAAAATGTTTTATAAAATCGTACGTCGTTATTTCGTTCCAAAAATTAATCAATAAATTATGATTTTAAGTACCGTATTAATTTGTTAATATTCTCGAAGCAGGGATTGCTCAAATTAATATATTTTTTGTATAAAAATTAAACAATTTTTCTGAATTTTATTTTCTTAATATTTAATAAACAAATGAAATGATTTTTTACTAACGTAAATTGCATTGTCGTCGTTCTCTTTTTCTGAGTGCTCGAGAAATTTTTTAGTCCCTGCAGCTCAACTCTACCGTCCGCTCTTACCGTAGTCAGTGGAACCGGGAACCCTTTGAATTATATTGGAACATTAAAGTGACCATTTTAAATTATGCTCAATTACTATGGATGAAAGCTGTGATATAAAATATTCTGCACAGTTGCTATTATTTATAAGGGGTGTTGACGAAAACTTCTGTATTAAAGAAGAACTAGAATTAGGATGGATGAGGTCGTTCAAGGGAACTACATCAGGGACAGATTGAAGGAATTTCAACTTTGAAGTATCTACAAATTGCATATGTAATATAACAACAGATACAGGGAGCAATGTCACAGGAAAAATATGGTATGTTGGGGTTTTTAATGAAAAATATCGGGATATCAATGTTATATTTCTAGATTGCTTCATTCTTCAAGACGCCCTGTGTAAATCTGCTTTGGATATGAAACCTGCTTTTGAAATTATTGTGAAGCTGGTTAATGCTATTCTATCTCGAGGACTTGTTCTTAGACAATTTCGGGAGTTTCTAGAATCAATGTAATCTGAGTACTCTGACATATTGTACTACTCTAAAGTAAGGTGTCTCAGCGCAGGACGCGTCTTCTAGCGAGTTTGCCGGCTGAAGGACTAAATAGTGACATTACCTTTGAGAAACATCCCTGAGTCTGTAGGGTATAAAATCCTGGAAGATCCTGCATGGCGTTAGGACATTACATTATTACGGATCTTTTCTGCCCCAAAAACAAGTTGAATGCAAGATGCAAAGAAATAAACAATTTATCGATTATATGTGGGCCATCTCAAAGGATTTAAACTACAACTTGTTCTATTCATGAATTAGCTTGTTAAGAATGCCTTGTCTCACTTCTCGAGGTTGAGTTCAATAGCAATTGTTTATTGTAATTATTGTAATAATTGTTGTAATTATTGTAATACGCAATACAATAGCGTCCAATTGATAGTTTGAGGAGACTCCATGCGAATTTGAACGAAGACTTCAGTGGCATTGAAAAAGACTTTGAAATATTCAGTATGGATTATAACATGAACTGTGAAATAAACAGTGAAACCGGGCTTACAACTTGAAATGATTGAATTGCAATGTCGTACTAACTCAAACAGCTGTTTCTTACTGTTTCTATAAGTTCTATAAGTCTTTGTCGAAATCCATTTTCCAAAATCTTATATCTCATGCCCATAAAGTCACTTCGACGTTTGCTTCATCATATATAAATGTGAGCAGGTGTTTTCTACAACGAAAATTTGAGAGTTGTCTTAGAGAAAGATTGACAGATGAACATTTAACTTCTCTTCTAAGAATAAGTGCATCTTAGTTCGAAATGCAGTCACAGTTTCATTCATCACATTCTCCTTAAAAATCTTTCATTTTAGGATTTAGTATTACAAAAAATACAAGTATTTTGTAAAATGTATCATTGTTATATTTATAATAATATTATGTTGGCCCGCCTAAAGTATTTTTCGTTTCCTTCGACCCCCTCTTTAAAACACTTTGCCTATCACTACATTAGACATTTATGATGGATAAAAAGACGGCCAAAAAAGGCTATTTATTCACAAAAGCGACGTTTCAGCTCCATTTTGAGACTTCCTTAGGCTTACTACAAACATAATACAGTATTACAATCAATTAAATATGTTAAATTTTTTAAATTATATATAAAAAAAGTTAAAAACTTACAAATTTAGCAATACATCATATTTACTCCTTGACTCTCTCAGCCGAAAAGATTATTGAATTTACATATGAAGAATTTGGTGTCGCCGCTTCCCCCCTTTTCAATTCCCTCCCTATACTATTAAAGGGGAGTTGCCATTTCAGGATTACCCTCATGTTAACCCAAAAATTTTTTCATAGAGCATCTTCAGTCCCTGACGATTACGGCCGAAATGGTTCCCCAGACGTCCAGTTTTGACGGCACAGTCCCGACGCCCCGGCCAGTTTGTCATTTTGTCCCCGTTATTTGATGAAAATTGCCGAATACACTTTACAAATAGATAGCCCGGAAAATTCAAAAAATCATGGGCGGCTCTGTATATTTATCTGTTAAAAATTCATTTCAATTAGTAGAGGAGAGTTATTGCATATTGTAGAATGAAGTCGAGTTCTAAAGTGAATTTTTGTGGTCCAATTACATTATAAATTATAAGTAAATAATTGGTAAATAAATTAAATTTTAATTTAAAACAATAATAATAAGCTCCTAAAATGCCAAAAATATATTTACAGACGAATTTTTAAAAAAAGGTTATCCGGTTTTGAAAATAGTTTATGGACATATTAACAAAGTAAACTAGAACATTGCTCATCAGAATTTTTGGAGGCTCATGGCGGTCGTTCAGACATAAAGAATCATTTGAAATGTGCAAAGTATAAGGTTCGTTTAGCAGCGGCAGGATATCATCATATTTCAACAATGTTAATCCAAGAGAGAACGAATTTTTAATTGCTGCTAAAGAAGCAACGTTTGCTTTTCATGTTGCTATGCACAACTTAAGGCCTGGTACAGATGGTCGCGCGACAGAGCGTGGCAGCCGGCCATAGGCAGCAGCGTACACATGGGAAGCGACTTGGGTCATTGTTGACAGTCGGAACAAGGCAGACTGCTGGATTTCTCTTTCGTCGTTAAAAACAGCACAAGTGACAGGTCATCTCGTGTTTTAACCTCTACTCAAAATTGTGGTATTGAGATACGAATTTTTTAACTAAACATTTACAAATTATGTTGCGTATAGATCTTTTGCTGCTGAGTATTTGGCCTCAAAATGAAGTCAAACTTTGCCGCGATAAATTTTTGTGACGACTTTGGCTTGAACAGATATCAGCTGCTGTATATGCATATCATACCACTACATTCTGCGTTAGGATTTGTATCGATAAGCCAAATTATCGCTGCTAAAACTGATTTTACAAGGGATAAAATATTGCAGCGGCGCGTAAGAGTTATCGAAATGACAGCCTGACCATTGAAGATGATCTTCTAAATCCTGAACCAGTGTACAATGAGATTTAATATTTTTCACACTTTCAGTAGGGGTCTAGGTTTACTTCCTTACAATACCTATGAGATTTAGAGAGAGTCGAGTGCGAGTCATAAGTTGTTTTTGATGCAGTTTACTTCATCGCATTTTCCTAGTTGAATTCGCTATTATTTCGTGCTGGAGGAAAAAGTACAGTGACAAAATAGAATTTTATAATTATACTATTAGTGTGTTCATTTTTCAATATTATTCTTTCCAATAAAAAATGACACTTTAAAACTAAAAATAAAAACTTACGTAGACTTCTTTTCGTAAGTGTAGAAATTTTCTAAAAAAATTCGATCATTTATTCCAAGGAATAAATCTCTGTTCCTATAGTCCAAAATTTGCCTGTTTAATATAGCTGGCCGTTTTTGTATTTTAGCGATTAACAAATCGATATCAATGTGTGGCACAGAAACGCGCACTCGAATAATGTCACGTCTTGTTGAATAAGATACAATTTGTTATTTAAAAAAAAACAATTTCACCACTGTACGGTCAAAATTATTTATAAAATTAGAACATACAGGAGCGTCCAATCTCTAGTGAGATGATACTAATCAATTCTGCGGATTAAAATTTGAGTAGCGCCATACGTCCGTTATACTGGCTCACTTTATAAAGATGGATTTATAATGCATAACTGGTGTATGACGCAACTGAGAATGAGTATGTATAGATTTTAATCCGGAGAATCGATTCATATCATCTGAGTAGTGATCGAAATCTCCGCCCTGTTCAAAGTTGGGATTCGAAAAATGTTAACTTATTTTTTGTTTTACAAAATATTCTCTGTCCCCGATAAAGATAAGCGGCAACAAACATAGACAGTGCTGTCAGGATTCCTTATATTTTCCTAGTGGAATTCACATGTTACGACAACATTTATTAATCAGAAAAATTGATACATATATATTCAATTTTGTCAGATATATCATTGTCACTATAATATCATCAAAATACCGTAAGAGGATAGTGATAGTAACATTGTTAACCCTTGGCTACCTTGCTCTACCTTCCGCATCCCCTTTTTCAATTCCCTTCCTATGCTATTAAAGGGGAGTTGCCTGTTTCAGGATCACCCCCATGTAGGTAGCCTGTTAACAAAAAAAAAAGGGCAGCATGTGTATTGTGTATCTCCCTCCCATTTAGCACAATGTACCTCGAGTCGCGCGACTGTCACTAGCGCCACCATGTGTACATGTGTACGGCCTAAGTGTGCCGATTGTTCATCTAAATTGATATAAAAGTTTTTTGACTTGCCCGAAAGAAATGTGAAGCAGTTATCGTTAATGTAATAGAACCTGTGCTATTACAGCAACTTTGTGAATATTTAAACAATGTAAATTTTGTGACAATATTGACTGATTGTTCAAACAGGAAATAAATCAATGCTATACCATGTGTTGTGCGGTATTTTATACCTGATTGTGGGGTAAAAGTTAAACTTTTAGAGTTTCAATACGTACTCGGCGAAAGTATGTCAGTTACAACAAATAATTTAAATGACAAAATTGTATGATTTTGTGGAGGTATCAAACGCAATATGCACAGTCTATTGAAGAAGGAACTATGAAAAAATATGTGATACTCACATCGTATACAACTACGATATTCTATCCATTGAAATAGAAACTTTAGTGATTAAAATATATTATGGGAAAACAGTTTTGGTGGAACAGATTTTTTTACTTGCATTAGTAATAATCAATTAACTTAGCCTGAAATTTATGCTTCCGGTTTGAAAGTTAATGAAATTCGTGGTAATAACCCAATTAACTTAGATGAACTATTCGATGAAAATGTGGCTGTAGTCTTATTGATCGACAAACTATGTTATTTGGAAAAATTGAAGTTGTGAAGAGAAATGAGATAAACTATTTAGTCATTTTAAAGAAAAGAACCTTTCAAATTATAGAATACGTTTTCTGCCTACCAGGCACATTGCGCCCGCTGAAACAATATTTTTGTTGGGATGATGATAATGTACTTTGCGTAATAGCGGACAGAGTACTTTGACTTTAATTCTTTGCACAGTTCAGTGTGTTTACTTTTTCATGTAATCTTTGACATGTTGTAGTTATGTAATAAAACCCGTCAATGCATCGTGTGAGTTTTGTTTTGTCTGTTTCTTAACTTAATCCACTGTCAACAGGTTATGGTGCCCAGCAGGAAATAAGATGATGGGATCAAGAATTTAACTGTACGTTCGAATTGTGAGTTGTTTATTAAACAAGTTATTAAGGTTAAATTGGAATGCAGACAATAAATGAAAAGCGTAAATGACACACGTTTTGGCATTGTTGTGCAATATATGTATCCGATATTACGAAACATACATATAATATCCGAAATAATATATAACGAACTTTGATACGAAGCTAGAAATGGCAAGTCAATCAAAGAGCAATCTTAAATAACAGCCATGGCGAACGAATCAACCTATACCGGAGCTTTCTCACACCCAAAATTAGAAGGAAGAGAAAATTATGCCAATTGGGCATTTGCAATGAAAATGTATCTAATATGACGCGGTCATTGGGAACGAATTAACGATGCCAATGTGACACCCGATGCTATCACGCTTTCATACATTGTCGAAGGAGTAAAACCACAACTATTTACTGATCTTATGAACTGCAACACTGGCAAGGAAGCATGGGATAGTATTGTAGCAGCATGGAAGATTATCTAAATAAGATGTTAGGATACGCACGTGATTTGATATCTGTCGAAGCGTAAATTTCGGATAGAGTGGTGGCATATATTTTGCTGGCAGGATTGCCACGCGATTATGATGCTTTGGTGATGGCATAGAATTGATAACAGACTTCGTACGAGAAAAATTGCTGGAAGACAGGAATACGCTGAAGTCTAAATTAAAAAATGATACAGCGCTTTGGCACTTCAACGAATTAATTCAACTGTCAGGCGAGAATGTTATTTTAGTCGTGGACGTCTGCATCGAAGAGGCAGAGGGCGTGGCCATCATAGTGGCAAAAGTGTGCAATCCGACAATACTGTTTCGCACACATGCTTCAATTGTTTCGAGCGAGGGCACAAGATGGCGGACTGTCCGAAGCCACCACGACATTTGAAGGCAGCGTTAGCGACAACTTCAAAACCAGGATCTCATTCTCAGAGTACTTCTGCTACTGAAAATATGTTTATTCATGCATTTCTCGCAGTTTTACCCAAGATTGACAGTTGATAGATTGATTCTGGAGCTCCCGTCATATGACTGGTAGAAAAGATGCTCTTAACAACTACGTGACAGAAACTCCCAGAAGAGTATTAACCGGAAAGGGTATTCTCCAAACTGAAGGCTATGGTGATCTGGAAATTGATAAAGACTTGGAAATAAAATCAAAAGAGTGACGTTCACCAGAGTGTATTATGTAACGGATATCTCAGTGAATCTGATATCGACCAAATGGCTCGCTATGAAGCACGGGCTTGAAGCTCATTTAACAGCTGATCGAGTATACCTCATGCGTGATAAAAAGGTGTTATTAATGGGCAGCGGATATGGAAAACGACAATATACCCTTGATGTAGTTGCTTCTGATATGGCGATGATAAGCAGCTCTTCTACTCCAATTCACGTATGGCGCAAACGAATGAGCCACTTAGGTATTGACAACTTGAAGAAAGTTCGAAAGATGGCTGATGGTATTGAGTTTGAAGGTAACGTCATTCAATGTACAAGTTGCATGCAAGAAAGACAGGCAAAGCTTTAATTTCCTAAGGAACCGGGTAAAAGAGCATTTGAACTTCTCGGTATTGTTTATATGCACTTGTGTGGACCTATGGAAATCAAGTCATTTGGGGGAGCTCAATATGTTCTTATATTAACCGATGATGAATCGAGATTTACATGGGTATATTTCTTGAAATTAAAAAGTAAAGTTTTGTCAAAATTCCGCGAATTCAAAGCAATGGCGGAAAATCAATCAGAGAGATGATCAAAATTCTACGAAGCGATCGAGGAACTGAATATGACAGTCAAGATTGTATCATTGTATCGACAATTCGGTATAATCCATCAAACGAGTGCAGCTTACACCCCTGAGAAAAACGGTTGCCGAACGAGTTAATCGTGCGACATGTGAACGTGCAAGATCGATGTTGTATGATGCTAATCTCAAGAAGGAATACTGGGCTGAAGCTGTACGATCTGCAGCGCAGTTAAAAAATGTGTCACCGACGAAAACTGTTAAAGGAATGACTCCATTTCAGGCTTAGTATGGTCGACGACCGAATCTGTCTAACTTACGAGTTTTTGGATTTAAGGCACATGCTTTAGTACCGTCACAAAGAAGGCGAAAATGGGATCCAAAAAGCAATACATTAATGATGTTGGGATACAGCGCCAATAGTGAAGCCTACCGATTAACGGATCCGATTACTCGTGAAATTATTGAAACGAGAAACGTAATATTTCACGAAGATACCATGTATTATGATGCTGGTCCCAGATGAGGTAGATAATTCAAACCAGACATCAAAATCCTGATGTGAATAACAAAAATCAAACTGATGCGAACAAATGGTCAGATCGAGTCCGAAGGCTCCCTGCGAAGCTTATTGACTACGACGACGACAATGAAAATGAAGCTTTCCTTGCTGCTTTTATCAATGAGACGGGCATGTCATCATCAACTGATCCGTATACGGTGCAGGAAGCTCTTTTAGAGAATTGGGAAAGGGCTATGAAAGAAGAATATGAGGCCCATATTGAAAATGGTACTTGGGAGGAAGTTTCATTACCAGATGGAAGATCTCCAATTGATTTTAAGTGGGTGTTTCGTCTGAAGACAAATTTCGATCGCTCAATTACTCGATATAAAGCACGCTTGGTTGCAAAAGGCAGTAGCCAGAAATCAGGACTTGATTTTGACGAAAGTTTTTCTCCGGTCATTAGATTTGCATCGTTGAGAACATTACTTGCGTTTGCAACAATAAGCGATTACGATATTCAGCAAATGGATGCCATTGTGGTATTTATAGAGTCCATTACAGGAAAATATCTATATGAAGTTACCGTCTCCTCCTGGCCCAGTCAATAGAGGAAAGGGAATTAATAGAGTCTGCCGACTTCGCAAGATGGCCTAAAGCAATCTGGACGTGAATGGAACAAACTGTTTAATGATGGTTTACAGTCCATGGAACTACAGAAGTCGACGTTTGATGAATGCGTTTATTTCAAACCGACATTGAAATATATGTCGATGACTTGCTAATTTTTGTAAAAGACACGAAATTAATGGAGGAAACGAAATTTGAACTTAATCAACGTTTCAAGCTGAAACACACCCAGCGATGGAAAAACATTGACGGCCTCCGTAGTAACTGGTGGCGAGAGACAGAAGAAGGTTAACCATCTTCCTTATCAGGCATTAGTCGAAAGTCTGTTGTATGCTTCTCAGTCGACGCGACCAGATATTTCCCTTGTCGTAGGGAAGTTAGCGAAATTTTGCACATTTTATGATCAAGAACACTGGTCAGCGGCTAAGAGTTTTACGATACCTGAAGGGAACATTAAATTCAAAATTGATGTACATACGAGATGGTAATGCGAAGATTGAAAGCTATTGCGATGCATTTTTTTCTGGGAAACGGAGCAATCACAGGGAGTAGCAAGAGACAGGCTACTGTAGCAGCGTCTACGACAGAAGCAGAATATATTGCGCTTGCAAATGCGACTAAAGAAGCAATTTGGCTGAGAAAATTCGTCAATGAATTGTTGAAAACCAATGAGTCGATTTTGCTTTACTCAGACAATAAAGGGTGCTATTGATCAAACAAAGAACGACGTTTTTCATAATCGCACTAAACATTTTGATGTACATCACATCTGCAGAGAGGCAGTCGGAGAGTGCAACAAGTAGGAACGAATGCAATGGTGGCGGATGTTCGACCAAGACGGTTCCACGAGTCACGTTCGAATGGTGTCGAGTTCATCTTGGCGTGGCGACTTTCGACCTTAAGGAGATTGCCAGTCCAGGGGGAGTGTTGGGATGATAATAATCTACT